>PVJH01023314.1:0-35044 GCA_004026705.1 Nesogale talazaci | reverse complement strand
CACACACACACACACACACACACACACACAACAGCCTTTCAGGTGTGATCCGGAAAAGAGCAAACTTTACACAACCAAGTTTCGTTGGATACTTTAACAGTGGAAAACAGAGTAGACTAAATATTTGGTTGAGATCATGTAGCTAAGTTATAAAGTTAGAGTAATAATTTGCCTCTAATTTGAAGAGCCCTGGTGGCGTGATGGGTTATGTGCTGGGCTGCTAATCAGAAGGTCAGCAGTTTAAAACCACCAGCAGTTCCGTGGAAGAAAAGTAAGTCTCTCTGTTCTTATAAAAAGTGACGGGCTGAGCCCCAGTGGCGTAGTGTTTGTGCGCGGGACTGCAGCCCACTGGGATGGAGGTTCGATTCCGGCTCCCAGGAGCAAAGGCTGGGCTTCCTACTCCCACCACCTGAGGGCAGTGATGCCTAAAATAAAAAAAAAAAAGTGACAGTCTCAGACACTTGCAAGGGCAGTTCTGGGTCACTATGAGATGAACTTGACTGTATGGCAGCGAGTCTGTATTTTGAGTTTTCTCTCATTTGGAACTCTGTGGGGTAAGTGTTGCACTTTGCAAGGTCACAGGAGGCGGTCGAGGCTGTCTAACCCCATGAGGAGCTCCAGCTTTGGAAACCTTCTCTGGGGTTGCCAAGAGGCAGAAGCAACTCCTTGGAAAGGGTTTGGATTTGTTGAATCTCTCATGTTCGCGCCTTCCGTTTTATTAATTTTCTCAAGATGAACAAGCTCAGCACCAATACTAATTTACCAATACTAATTTAATGAACTATCTCATTTATTGAGAGCTTGAGAGAGGCTAGGCTTTGTCTTTCTGTGCTTTCTTACTTCTTTATGCCCACCCAGTTAATAAATAGAATACACCCCAAGTGTCAGGTACCAAGGAACAGTTACGCACTGGGGTCACAGGAATGGATGAGCAAGATGGGATCTTTATCCTCCCTTCCACAATCCACAGAGGAAATGGTAGTTGAAGAAGTAATTATGGGTACCTTGGAGGTGCCAGAGGGAGCGTATCATGGACCTACCCTCCAGGGAAGGCTTACTGAAAGAAGGGACGAGCAAGCTGAAGGGGCAGTAAGGAGTTAACCAGGTGAGACATGGAAGACTTGTGTTCCAGGCAGAGAAAACAGCCTATAAAAAGGACTTTTCTCAGAATAGGCGCCCTGGTGGCCCCGTGGTTAGAGTTTGGTTGCTCCTGAAAAGCAGCCAGACTCTTACCCTCCACCCTGAGAAAGAAAGATGTGGAAAGATGCAAGACCACAGCCTTGGAAACCCGGTGAGGTAGTCCTCGTCTGTCCTGTAGTGTCCTGTCAGCTGGGATGGACTCAACAGGTCTTTTATTCTCATCCTAATTGGATGAGAGAGGTGGTATTCTTATCCCCCTTCACAGACGAGAAAACAGAGGCTCAGCAAGATTAAGTTACTGACACCTGGACCATGGTGGGGCCGGATTGTGAGCCTAAATCAACTTTAGCCCATAGTTTATTCTCTGAGCCACTAAGCAAGGTGTTTCCATTCATTTGACCTTTTCTTGTAAGTCTCATGTGAGTAAACTGGAACATTAACTGGGGTGTATGCAAGGCAGGAAGTTGGAATTGTGACTTATGAACCCGACAAGCCTGTCTGCATCAGGGGTGGCTGTCGACTGTGGAATGACAACTATTTAGTGACATAACTCTTGGGCTAATGTCTGAATGGCTGCTCCGTTCCATTGACAGAGACTCAACAACTGTGTACTGTGGGTCCAATTGCTCTTGCATATAAAGCGTTTTCTTTTTCTTTTTTTTGGGGGGGGGGCATCACTGCCCTCTGATGGGAGTAATAAAGCTTTTTCTTATACATGTCAGAGTATCTATGAATTTTTTTTCAATTCAGACTAACACATAGTCCCTAAAATAGTGAGTAGGAGAGCTAGAATTCAAACCCACGTCTACCTGATTCCAAAACCTAGGTCTCATTGGATCACATCATCTCTGCAAGGATTATAGCACTTCTTCAAGGAGTCAGCTTACCAAAGATCCAGTGGGGAGGCAGAGTCTGGGTGGCCCAGTGTACAACCGGAAAAGAACAACAACTATCGGTGCTGGGGTGAAGTGAGATTACTTGGTATGGCTCTTCCATCCACAGACTGTATTTTCTGACCAGATGACTGGGTCTCACTAACTCCCTGCCATCGAGTCCAGGATGTGGGACCGGGTAGAATGACCCTGGCAGGTTTCTGAGCATGTAAACTTTACAGGAGCAGAAAGCTCCGTCTTACTCCGTTCAAACTGTTGACCTGGCAGTTTTCAGCCCAATCCTAACCACTCTGTGCTTCCAGGCTCCTTGATGACTGGTTGGAAGTGTGACAGTAAGATGCAGACGATGGTAAGTTGAGGATTGGACAGGTTTGCCATGCTGCTGGGTAGAAGCGTGAACCATCTCAGGAGCAAGAAGGGAGGAATCCCACACACATTAAGAAAGAAGGGCCGGTAGGGAGCACCAGCAAGATCCCCGCCTGAAGGGGTGGGGTCAGAAGAGGCACCAGGGTCTGCAGGCTGGAGATCATGAGACAGAGCAGAAGTGCGACACTGAGACCGTCAGACAGAAGAGCAGACCTCGAAGCCCTTGGAAGAAGTAAAACTGGGTATCGTTAGACAGGAGGCTGGCTGGCAGAGTGGAGTGTCTTTGGATACTTTTTAGTGGAAAGGGATCTTTGCAGCACTGGTCTGGGTAGGGTAGAGGCCAAGGGACCCCGTGGTTGAGAGGATGGCCAAGGGCTATGTCTGCCCTCATGGTTGAGAAGGGGTGCTCTGGACAAAAGACCTGCATCCTGAACATTTTATAACCTATGAGCTTCCCTAATAAGCCCGGTATGCATAGGGATTGTCTGTGAGACCCAGGTGCCCATGGCAGCAGATAATCAAGCTCAGCGGGGCAGTCGAATGCCGTGGAGGGATGAAGAAGGCTGAGAGGAGGAGGCAGGTCTGACCTCTGTCTCACAGGAATCCCCCTGGGGGAGGGATGGACTTGGAGTCTCCTCTGGGCTGCTCAAGTAGATCAGACATGGCCCCCAGACTCTTTCCTGCTGGCCCCGCAGCCTGAGCTAAAGAGACCAGATTTTAACATTGACATGGTGGGGGAGGTTAGAGGGAGCATATTCCCTTCCCCTTTACCCGCCGTTCCCGAGTTTGTCATGCATTCTTTCCAAAAATCGGGACTTTTGTTTGTTTGTTTGTTTGTTTTTTGGGGGGCATCACTGCTCTCCTGTGGTGGGAGTAGGAGGCCCAGCCCCACTGCTGGAATTGAACCACCGTCCCAGGGGGCCGCAGTCCCGCGCACAACCACTACGCCATGGGGGCTCAGCCCCCAAATGGGGACTTTTTAAAAACACCGCAGGACGTGGGAAAAATTGTTTGAAATCAGGACTGTCTCGCCAAAAGTGGGACGTCTGGTCACTTGGGGTGGGGGGTGGTGTCCTTGATTAAAAATTTGGTCTATATGGAGCAACAAAATGTTCATAGAAGGCAAAAATCGTATTGTAATATATTTATTTTAATTTTAAAACGCCGCGGGACTGGGGCAAATTGTTAAAAAGCGGGAATCTGGACACCTTATTCAAGGGCCTCTGGCAAAGTAACGAAAGAGAAACAAAATACAAACAATCCAAGCAGGAATTGCCAGTCGACTCATTGGTGGGCTCGATTTTAACCCCTTGACCCTGAAGGGCAGAGGTGCTCTGGAAGACTCCCAGCACTGGATTTTTAAGGAGACAGACGACTTTTTCTTTCTTATGGAGCGGCTGGTGGGTCTGAACCGCAGACCTTGTGGCTGGCAGTCCAATGGCTCCCCCCAGCACCAGCAGGGCTCCTTAATCTTAAAAAACAAAACCCCCTCCTTGTCAGCAAGTCAGTTCTGTATTTTAGCGACCGGCTAGGAGAGAGTCCCACAGCCCCCGGGTTTCTGAGACTAACTCTTCAGGGGAGCAGCAAGCCTCCCTTTTCTCCTTATTATTCCCTAAAACAGAGTGCCCCCCCCCCAAATATGTACGCTACTCTTTCCTATCAGTTAATTCTACTTACCTTCCTCTCTCTAACGATCTTCAAATTTAACTGGCTACTAAAGTTTGGGTTTTAGGGCAGTGGCTCTCCACCTTCCTAACGCCGCCACCCTTTCCTAGAGTTCCTCACAGGGTGGTGACCCCATAGTTGGGCATATCTGCATGTGGGCGGACCCTCCTATAGACGGATAGAGGGGCGGCGTCTCAGTTCCTAAGACCATGAGAAGTATGGTCTTAGGAGACCCCTGTGAAAGGATTGTTCAACCCCAAAGGCGTCGTGACCCATGGGTTGAGAACTGCTGATTTAGGGTATCAAAATGCTGCAGTTAATTACCATGAAGTACTGGCGACTTGTGCCTAACAGGTCAAACTAGCTGAGCGTTAGTGTGTTTGACGCCATCAAGAGACACTGCTGTTTTAAAAAAAAAAATTATGGAATGATCATGTTATTGGGGGCTCCTACACATCTTATTTATAACAATCCCTACATCAATTGTATCAAGCATATTTGTACATTTGTTGCCATCACAATTTTCTATTTGAGCCCTCGGTATCAGCTCCTCTCCCCGTCCCCCTTGTGACCCCTTGGTAAATTATAAAGTATTATCATTTTCATATTTTTCCACTGACCATGGTCTCCCTTCCCCCATGGTTTCTGTTGTTCGTCCCCGTGTGTGTGTGTGTGTGCGTGTGTGTGTGTGCAGATCATTACAATTGAGTTCCCTTTTCTCCCTTCCTGTCCTTATCATCCCCCTTCCAGGCTGGTATCGCTGTTCCCATTCCCGTTCCTGGATTCCTCCTGAGTGCCTGTGAGCGCTTATCTCGTATCTGTATCTGTGCAATCGCTCTGGTCTACCCCCAGTCAAAGGCAGGACTGGGGTCATTACAGTTCCACTTCAGAGTGTATAAATCGTTTGCCTTTTACTAAGGAGACACTTCTGCACTACCTGCTGGGTATCTACGTGGGAAAGAAAAGACGCTGTTGTGGAAAAGTGAGAGTCAAGCGCGCAAGTGACCAGGTTTGGGATGGAGGACAAGCAGTGGTGGTTACCCAAGAAGCGAGGTAAGCACGGGCTTGCTTGTGTTTACTTACCGACCTGGAGAGGGCAATTTCACATTTTGAAAAGCCACATCAAAGATTCTGCTGCTAGGCATGGATGGCATCTGTCTTTCTCCCAGTCCCACTGAACCTTCCTACTGAATCAAAGCCTCTTTTCCAATGTAGTGAACAGATTAGTGCAAGCGGGTCTATGTTTAGTAACCCGGAGAAAAGACCTGCAGGAGGCAGGCAGCACGGCCCTGGGCCCGGTGAGCAACCCGTCGCCATGGTTACTGTTGCTGTGGGCAGGGAGGGATGTGCCTCTTCCCAGAGGTTCAGAAGTGGTCAGAGGTGAAACGTGTGTGGTGCAGGAGGTGCCAGGGGCCCACTGACACATGAACCAGGAGGTCCCGGTGGCGGGCAAAGACACGAATGTGCATTTTCATCTGCACTTTTACCCCTTTTCTCCACCGAAATTGGCAAAGAAACGGATATTCACGGGATGATCATGATACCTACTGTCGCTTTGCATAAGCTATGTCCTTGTCTCCACGGTTCATTTAATATTGTAGCAATTTAATACTGTGAATGCACAGAGAAAGGGCCTCTCTCATAGCAACTCCAACAAATGACCTCTTGTAATAAAGAGTCTGTGGTTGGCAGGGAAGCAGTTTATTCACAAGGCCACTAACCCTGGTCTGGTCCTGCACAAGCCTAGAAATTGTTCTGATGGTGCAGCCATTTAAAAATTCTATTCGGGCTGAGCCCCGGGGGCGTAGTGGTTGTGCGCGGGACTGCAGCCCACTGGGACGGAGGTTCAATTCCAGCTCCACAGGAGCAAAGGGTGGGCCTCCTCCTCCCACCACCTGAGGGCAGTGATGCCTTAAAAATTTTTTTTTAAATTCTATCTCATTGAGGGAATTCCTCTTTTTTTTTTTTCGCTGATCCTAAGTTTTATCAAGCATTATGTCCTTCTCCAGGGACTGGTCCTTCCTAATAACCTGTCCCCAAATTCTATTACTGCTATGAAAACAATAATAATGGCAGCTGCTGATTGTGAGCGCTTACTATATACCAGGAACTGGTACTTCCGGTACATGATGTCATTTAATCTTATGGGAACCCTGAACAATAAGACACTCAGGAGGTTAAGCAACCACGCAAGGTCACAAAGTTTGCAAATGGCATCTGCTTACATTTCATATACGTTTTCTCACTAATTGAGGTAAAGTTCCTGAGGGCATAGACTATGTATTTTTCTCCTCTGGGTGCCTAACCCCTCCTATTATGCCTTACACACGGTAAGTAGAATTCAGCAGAGGTTCATGAGAAACATGTTCTTGAGTGAGAAAACATACTACTTGCCAAGCGAAGGGCAGAGTCACGACTTGCGTGTAGGTCTTCTGTCTTCCAGTGTAGTGTGCTTGCCCTAATTGCATTATTAACTACTTGTACCAGGCTTCTGAGTAATCACTCACATACCTCTTTCACTCCGGAAATGTCTACGAGCCGTTTCCCATATAAATGCAATGGAGTGTTTCCATTCTCGCTCACTGAAGTATGACGTTTGTACCAGGGGTTAATTGAGAAAATTCCAGTACTAAATGTTCATCAATAGGAGAAAGATCTAAAAAGTACAATATATGCCTTCTGTGTGGATCATAACAAATTATGGACTCCATTGCAAAGAATGGGAATTCCAGAACTCTGAATTGTTCTCATGAAGAATCTGTACATGAACCAAGACGCAGTCCTTCCGGCAGAAAAGGGATAATGCATGGTTTGAAACCAGAAAGGTGTGCTTCAGGGTTGAAGCTTTTCGTCATATGGTTCAGTCTGAATGATTGACTCAAGAAACCAAATTGATTCTATCTGAATCAATTCAGTCTGATTCAATACGGAATCAAGAAGCCAACCTGTGTGAAAACACGACATGAAGATCAGAGGAAGACTCATTAACATCCTGTGATATGCAGATGACATGACTTTGCTTGCCGAAAAGGAAGAGAACTTGAAACACTTGCTGATGAAAACTGGACTGGCGTAGTGGTTGTGTGTGGGACTGTGACCCACTGGCTCGGCGGTTCAACTCCAGCAGCAGCTCTCCAGTAGCAAGGCTGGGCCTCCCACTCCTACCAGAGGGCAGTGATGTCCCCCCCGACCCCGAAGTCTTCACTATGGATTAAAACTCGATGTGAAGAAAAACAAAAACCTCACAACTGGATCCATACACCATCATAATAAATGGAGAAAACATAGAACTTGTCAGGGATTTCCTTTTTTTTAGCTCCAAAACCAATACTCATGGGAGCAGTAATGAGACCCATCAAACCATGAGGCTCGCTGCACTCATAGTCCTGGGAACCGTAAGGGCGGTTAGTTCTGCCCTACAAGGTCACTACGAGTCAAAACTGACTTGAGGACAGTGAGAACTATAAAGTGACCAGGCTTTATTTTAAATAGTACCGATTTTAAACTTTTCCCACGTCCCCCCATTTTTAAAAAGTCCCGATTTTTGGAAAGAATGCACAACAACCTAGGGAATAATGGAGGGATAACGGGAAGGGAATATACCCACTCTACATCCTGCCCCCACCCCCACCCCTGTCAATGGTGTCCAGCTGTACCAATGTTCAAATCCGGTCACTTTACTATGGAGGGGTGATGTGAACTGGACAGGGAGATCTTCCTTTAGGAGATCACCAATCAGATATCACTGACCTGAATTTTGCTAGTACTATTATCTGGATTCTTGAGTTAACTGATAGCATAGAACATTATTTTTTTTTTTTAAAAAAAGGAGACTGTTATAGGCTAAAAGGAAACTAAAAGACATGAGAACCAGATGCTATAATTTGGCCATTTTGGATCTTGACTCAGGTATTTGTAACCCAGGGGATCCATATCTGGAAGGGGCCTGATAATGCTGCCCAAAGCCATTTTCTGTACCAAGTATGACGGTAAAGTTATTACCACTGGAGCATCTCCAAGCCTCAGGGAATAAATCACTCCCTTACTCCCATCCGATACAGCTTACATGGAAGTGGCTTATGAAAGCCTAGCTAGAGACAAGGAGTGGCCATCACATGAGTCCACTGCCCCCTTGGTCCTGCTCACTAGTTTCACTGTCCAAGACGCTCCTTAGGGGTTCTGGCCTGGGTTGGGAGTTAGCCACACTGATGTTGCCATTCTAAGGCTACATCAAGGTGCCAGAGCAAGCCCTCACAATCCACAGGGTGTACTTTTAAGAATGGTGAACGAGACCCTTGTCTTTTACATTGTCCATCTTGTCATCAGAGACGCTGTTTTTGAAGACTTGGAATGAAACATGAAAACAGCGTCAGCCTGCAATCCCTTCCTCTATCAGCCTCGTCCAGACAGTTCCCTGAGCTGCGCAGGGGCCCTCGTATCAATGACAGACATCAGGTCATTCTTTCTTTGGTTTTCTGCCCCTCCCCATCAGCATAAGCCCCCTTCATGTATAAGCTTCAGAGCCATATAGCACAGAGGACGCATGTTGACAGGATGTTTCTGAAGCCAGATGATGTGGATTCCAATCCAGTCTTACCTCAGTTATGAGCTGCACTGAGTTCCTCTATGAGCCTCAGCTTCTTCCCTAGTAAAATGAGGATAATAACATCTGTTTTTAATTATTATTGTAACGGGCACAGATAAGAGCTGGAAACACAGGGAATCCGGGATCGATAAACCCCTCAGGACCAAAATTGACATGACCATACCAGAAAGGTAAGGGAAAGGTTGTCGGGGGGTGGGGGGGGGAAGGTGGGCAATGATGATAATGATCTACCCATAACTCTCTCCCAGGTGGACAGAGAACAGAAAAGTGGGTAAAGGGAGACTCGGTGCAAAACCTGAAAAAGTCATAATAATCTTTAAATTATCAAGGGGTCATGAGAGAGGGAAGGGAGGGCAAAAATGAGGAGCTGATATCAAGGGCTCAAGGAGAAAGAAAATGGTTTGAAAATGATGATGGCAACAAATGTACACATGTGCTTGACACAATGGATGGATGGATGGATTGTGATAAGATTTGTACAAGTCCCCAATAAAATGATTTATTTTTAAAAATGATGGTCGTAAGAGTTCAAAATGAAACTGTATTTGAAACGCTTTTCAGCACAGTGTCCAGCACGTGATAAGCACTCCATTTGGGGTTAATGGTGATTGTGATCTGCAGGCGACCGACTTCCTCAAGCACAGCTGATAAGGACTGAATTTCAGGAGCGGGACCAACCTAAGGTCACCCTGGGGCCCACAACACTATTATGACTGATTCTTGAAAAGCAAGCCACACCTTATACATGCAAACAGACAGTGTTTACTACATAGTTGTCATCGTCTTAGAGGCCATGCACTTACTCCAAGGCTGGCACTAGTCTTCAAAACATCCCCGGGGTACCCACTTCAGAGAGGTCTGCAGGGGCTATTGACGGTCTCTAGAGAGCCCTGGACGCATTGGGGTGCTAGCCTCGAGGTACACAGTTTGAAAGCACCAGCTGCCCCTCAGAGAAAGAGGAGGCGCTCTACTCCTGCGAAAATCCTACAGGCTCACTGTGAGTTGGAATTCACATGATGGAGGTGACTTAGCATGATTTCATAAATGAAGAATTCAAAGACATTTCATAGAAAAAAAACTAATTCCCTCAACCTTTTCCCTGCCAAGATTTTGAAGAAGACTATTTAAGCAACAACCAAAATTTTGATTCACATTTTTGAGAAGTTTCCTGAAAGGTCAATGGGTCAAACCTTCCACCGACCTGTAGGAGAAGATGTGGCAGTCTGCTTCCAAAGATTTATAGTCTTGGAAACCCTACAGGGAAGCTCTGTTCTGTCCTGGAGGGCTGCTGAGTTGGAATTTTCTAGATAGCAGAGGGTTTTCCATAAGTTTGGTGACTATTATCATTTTGGTAAAAATACTGTTTTTGAAAAAAAGACTCTTATTCTTCAGTTTCCACGCATACAAGGCCCCCACATTGGTTCCATTCTGCATCTCCTG
The DNA here is from genome assembly GCA_004026705.1 of Nesogale talazaci. Taxonomy (NCBI): domain Eukaryota; kingdom Metazoa; phylum Chordata; class Mammalia; order Afrosoricida; family Tenrecidae; genus Nesogale; species Nesogale talazaci. Next base: position 24,934 of record PVJH01023314.1, on the reverse strand, counting down.
TCACCATTCTCTCTCTCTGTCTCTCTCTCCCTATCACCTCACCACTCATTACCCTGTAAACTTCTCATCTCTGTTTTGGAGTTACTGTTGGTGATTTGATATCATATAGATAATATCAAAAAGGGTAATTCTCATGGTAAAGATTCTTTCCTAGTTTATCTAAGGTTTCCTTTCCTAGTTGTTCTTGTTATAAATGACTTCAGGTGATCATTTCCGTTCCTGGTTTGAGGATTTATCTCTGAGTGTTATAGCTGCAGGGTTCTCCCCGTCTCCACAGAGCAACAGGGAACCAGTTGGACATCTGTTCCACATTCCTGTCTCCCCTGCTGCTCTGGATCAGGATTCTCTGACAGCGTCCTTGAGGGAAACATTGAGTACTGGCTGCCAGTGACCCAACAGTTCTTCTGGTCTCCTGTCTCTGGAGGCAGGAGTTCCCCAGGGCGGTTAGAACTGCACTTCCCGCTCTTCCCCAGTGCGGAGGCTTCCTCCTTCCTCTGCTGCTCCAGGCCACTAGGGACCAGTTGCTGGAGTTCAGATGGTCACTTACAGTAAGTACCTAGACAGGAACCACTCATTTAGATGTTTGCATTCTGATATATTTATTTATTTTTAGAAAATTAGTCTTATCATTTTACATTTACCCCTCCAAGGAAAAATACAGCAACGATAATAATCAACTCGACAAGAATGTCGTGTGTGTGTGTGTGTGTGTGTGTGTGTGTGTGTGTGTGTGTGTGAATCACATCCTGTCCATCTTTTGAGTTCAGTGTTAGCCCCATCACTGTTAAGAGCCTGTCCTCAGGGTAGAAGACTGGCCATCTACTGAAAGAGTGATCTCAATTTTAACAATTGTGCCCCCTGTTGAGTTGTCCAAGAAAGACATGTATATCATTAATTTTAAAATGAGAGGCAAAGCAAATCAAAACCACAGCATATTTCCAACACTAAGCAACAACTATTAACATTTTGAGGTATTTCTTTTCATATCCCTTTACATACACATTTTATATCAAATAGCATGCCCTATGTTTTTACCTCCTCCCCATAGTAATCATTATGACATATTTATATGTGTGCAGAGCTTACAATGTACCAGGTGTAACTCAAAGTATTTTTACACATAATAACTCATCTCCGCATCAGAATGAAAGGATATAAATGGCAACATTATACTTCCCTTTTAAAGATAAGGAAATTGAGTAAAAAATAACTTACCAACGCTATTGGTTAATAGCTAATAAGTTAATATGTGTGGAATATTTTTCCATATCAATAAATTAATTTTAACAAAATATTTTTGAGTGGCGGTGAGTTATCTCAGCACCCTGGTAGCTCAGTGATTAAGTCATTTGGTCGCTAACCAAAAGGCCGGGGGGCTTATAAGCCATCTCACTCTACGAAAAAAGTAGCAGCTGGTTATTCCAGTCTCTGAGAATCTTCAGTTACTTTTATCTTTGCTACTAAGAAGACTGATCGTACACAAAAACTTCATGCAGAGCTTTAACTGTTTTCTTAGGCTACATGCCCTTAAAAAGTTGTCATCGATTTTTCATTTCCATGATTTTCATGACCCCGGATGTTGTGAGTTTTAACATGTTTGCCTAGGGCAACTTTAAAAAATTCATTTCACAGAGTAAATCATTCACCACTTCTGAGAACTCAGTGAGAGCACTAAAAGGTGAATGCTTTTTTCAAGGATCTAAAAGCTTCCCTTTCCCATATCTGCATTTTACAGTTGCTGAGCCTTGTGGCTGCCCACGCCCACTCGGAGCGTCCACAGCTCAGGGTTCACGAATCCCTTCCCTTAGTCACTCAATAAGTATTTGAAATTATGCTAAGCATCATTGTACTAAACCAGGCAGAGGCTATGGGCTCCCAGGAAAAAGACTATTTAGAATGAAGTCTCTCCACTCCCCGCCCCTCCAAGAGCACGCTGTCTGGGAGGTAACTGGTCAAGGATCAATGCTCTGCTTCACTGGGTGGTGCGAGTGGCCTCGGCATCATGACTAGAGACTGCTGCGTAAAACCCTCCCAGCCGCAGGACAGATGAAAGGTCTGCTTTTGCCAGGATTAAAAGTCAAAACGGACAAACGAACAACCCAAAACCAAGCCTCCTGTCACTGAGTTGATTCTCACTCATAGTGTCCCTATATCGTAGCCCAATGCCTAAACCACAGCCCCGAACAATCCCTCTGCCACTCAGTCAAGGCCCACACCTAGTGACGCTATAGGACCGGGTGGAACTGCCTCTATTCTTCATCCTCAGAGACATTGGTGATTTTGAACTGCTGACCTGTGGCCTGAAGTCCAAAGAATACCCACTGTGGCACCAGGGCTCTGAACCACCCAAGGACGCAGTTCAACTCTAACGCAGGGGTTAACCGAGGGTCAGGATGCGCTCCACAGTGAAGGGTTTGGTTTACTCTGCTAAATGTAGAGTAGATGGTCTCATTTAATCCTCACAACAATTTCTAGGAGTTGGGCTTTATTATCATTCTCATTTTGTAGATAAAGGAAACTAAGGCTAGAGAGGTTTATCCAGCTCGGACAATCTACTAGGGGTGGTGTCTGCATTTGTGTCTGAATTTAACCATCATGTTATATAAAACAATAGTTTCTTCTTTAGGAGGTACAGCCCTTCCTTAGTAAGCTTACAGTCTTGTCAACAATACTAAAATTTGGGCTGAGCCCCGGTGGCATAGTGGTTGTGCGCGGGACTGCGGCCCACTGAGACTGAGGTTCACTGGGACGGAGGTTCAGTTCCAGCAGTGGGGCTGGGTCTCCTACTCCCACCACCAGGGACCCACCACGGGACAGCAGTGATGCCAAAAAAAAAAAAAGGATAAAAGAAAAAAACAATACTAAAATTTACAGAGCTAACGTAGATGAAGGAGCCTTTGTGGTTACGTGTTGGGCTGCTAACCACAAGGTGAGCAGTTCAAAACCACCCACCCCTCTGAAGGAGAAAGACGAGGCTTTGGACTCTCTTAAATAGCTATAGACTCAGAGAAACATGTAGGGACAGTTCAACTCTGTTCTGTAGGGTAATTATGATCCAGAATTGGCCTGATAGCAATGAGTTTGGTTTTGGTTTATGCAGTAAGTCCTGATTATGTACCAAGCCCTGACAGTTCAATTCATGTGACAACCCCATGGAGTCGGCACTATCATCAAGCTTGTTTGACATAGGAGGAAGTAGATATTCTGAGAGAATAAATAACTAGCCCAAGACATGGAAAGCTATGAAATGGTAGGGCTAGGAGTTTGATCTGATGGCAGTGAGAGGAGCAAAGGTGGACACCTATGGAATTACTGTCCAGACAATATTATAAAATATAAAAGAATGACACTGTTGAGCTCAGTTCAGAAGCCAGAGGTCAAAGGAAACAGACTTCTGTGACCTTCCGGTGACCCAGGAGTGATCGCAGATGGACAGAAAGGGAAAGTACCGACAGGCCAGGCCCTTTGTAGGTCATCACAGACCAGCTCATTGTATTCTCTGTGTGAAGAGGGTATTATTTGTCTCAATTTGACAGATGAAGGAATGGACTCTGGGCAATGATGTAATATGTCCAAGATCATACAGTTAGTAAATGTCATGGTAAGAACTGGAATGGACATGTGCTTCTCGAGCTTGAGCTATTCGCAACTACAATGCTACATGCTTTCCACTGTTCCAGTTCGCTTCTTAGTGGTGCAGAAGGCACAGAGGCAGACATGAGTGGGAAAGGGAAAGGTGAAAGGCTGGTATAACCCAATGCATTTAGGGGTGTTGATGATAAAAGAAGTAGGCTTATTGGTGAACAATAAAGATACCTTAGTTTTGAGAAGTTGTCATGTATTTGTGTCGCCTTTATTATGACTGAATGAATTGATGTCTGTTTTTGCCATTATATTGGGAATTATTAGACAGTGGGTCCTTACTGACGCAATGGTTAAGTATGCAGATGCCAACAAAAGACTTGAGGTTTGAACCCATCATAGGCCCTGTGGTAGAAAAGTCAGGTGATCTGCTTCTATAAAGATTACAGCTGAGAGACCAAGAAGTTCTACTCTGTCCCACAGGATGAGGCAGAGTCAGAATCAATTCAGTGACACACAAAATTAATGAGATGGACTATATCTTATCCATTGTCATAGTGCAGTGTCCAGGACAGTGTTTAGACCGTAGTTCCAGCAGAAAAAATTGGAAAAGTAGGAACGAGTGTGTAGATTTCTGAGTGGCAATTAAGAATGTCCACAACATGGAGAAACTAGGTGGTACTCAGCCAACAGAAACAATGGTGTCTGATGTCGCAAGGTTATCAAACAAACAACTACCAAATAAGGAGTTAATTAAGGCCACATGGAAGAAGCACACCAGCCTGTGTGATCCAACGCTCGTAAATAATATAATCCAAATCTGAAGGAAGGTATGGTATTAGAGCTTAAATTGTGAATGCCTGAGTTGCAAAGGCTTTGGATGACAGTGGAAGTCCAAAATCCATTTGCTGGGTCTACACATGGATGAAGCCTTTGGTGAACTTCTCTGATCATAGTTGAGGCATGTGAATAGCCCTGTTATCAGACAGAGAACATTATAAAGTTGACTATGGGAGGTGAGAGAGGTTCAATGATGGTGTCCAGGGAGAATCACTGGGCCGTCCAGTGCTCCTGCTGTGAGATCAGAAATTTAAGAAACTTCACCAACAGGCTAGAAGAAGTATGGAATCATACTAGTGACTTAGAGGATAACCAGAGCGACTTCAACAAAAGGGAAAGACTGCCAAACAAGATAATCAGAGAAACTGAAGAAAACTTGAGAACAAAGTCTGATGCTATGAAGAGGAACTACATTAGAATAATTGGGCTACCAGAACAAGACACAATGAAAAAGTCAATGGCAAAAATAGCGAGGGAATTCTTAGAGGAAAACTTCCCTAGCTTAATGAATGAAAATCAGGTAACCATTCAGAAAGCTGAAAGGACAGCAAATAGATTGAATCTGAAGAAGACTTCACAAAGGCATCTAATAGTTAAACTACCCAACTTTGAGGAAAAGGAGAAAATCATAAGATCAGCTAGGGGAGAAAAAAAGGCCATCACCTATTAAGGTACCCAAATAAGAATAAGCTCAGACCTATCAACAGACACTCTGAAGAAGAGAGAGTAGAGGAACGTATTCTGAAAGTTGAAAGAAAATAATGCAAACCCAAGAATTCTCTACCCAACCAAATTATTTGTTGAGAGAGGGAGAAGTAAGAGTCTTTCCAGAGAAGGAAAAACCCAAAGAATATATTAAAAGAAACCTAGCTCTACAAAAAATTTGTACTGACCCAGATGGGCAGAAAAACAACACTCACTGAGCACAAATATGAGACCACCACATAAAGCAACTCTACCCAGAGGTCGACACATTGAAAACAGACCCCACACACAAGCACACGCACTGATGAGAAGAGAGCTAGATAACCATGCCCACATGGAAGAAGCACACTAGTCAGTGTGATCAAGAGGTGTTGAAGGGATCAGTTATTGGGAATCAAGGAACAAAAAAATCATATCATTTTGAATGAGGGGGAGTGCAGATTGGGGACACAAAGCCCATCTGTAGGCAACTGCACATCCCCTTACAAAAGGGTTGCAGGGAGAAGAGCCGGTCAGGGTACATTGTAGCAACAATGAAACACAACTTTCTTCTAGTTCTTAAATGCTTCTTCCCTCCCTCCTACCCCACCCCACCCCATTCCCATTATCATCATCCCAATTCTACCTTACAAATCCAGTTAGATCAGAGGATATACACTGGTACAGATAAGAACTAGAAACACAGGGAATCCAGAACAGATGATCCTTCAGGACCAGCGGTGAGAGTGACAATACTGGAGGGTGGAGGGAGGGTGAGGTAGAAAGGGGGAACCGATTATAAGGATCTACATATAACTTCCTCCCTGAGGCACGGACAACAGGTGAAGGGAGACATCGGACAATGTAAGATATGACAAAATGAAAAAGATATATGACAAAATGATAATAATTAATAAATTATAAAAGGTTCATGAGGGAGGGGGAATTAAGGAGGGAGGAGGAAAAATGAGGAGCTGATACCAAGGGCTCAAGTAGAAGCAAATGTTTTGAGAGTGATGAGGACAACAAATGTACAAATGTGCTTGACATGATGTATACATGGATTGTGGTAAGAGTTGTACAAGCCCCCTATAAAATGGCTTTTAAAAAGGGGGGAGTTAGTCAAACATCCAACAAAAAGGTAGGCAATGACATCAGAGTCCACAGATGGATGTATATCCATCTGTATATCAATGGACTGAACTCGCCCATTAAAAGATAAAGTTGATTATGGCAGACATAATTAGGTTAAAATGTAATATCATTTGATATCGCTTTTGACTCATTTTAGAGTTGTTTCATTTTTTTTTAAGTGAGGGGGAAATACATGTGGATTAAGCACCTGGTGAATTCTCCCTGACTATGGACCAGGGATACGAAGAGCCTTGTCATCATACATAATGCATTGGAAAGTGGATTGTTACACATAGAGTTAGGTTAAAATTTAGTACCTTATCATTTGATCTTTTTTAGGATCCATTTAAATTTGTTCTAGTGTTTAGTGTTTTCTGCTTTCTTTTTGATTGAAGTTTTTTCTCTGTTTTACTTTGTTGCTTCTGTTTTTTATTTTAATGTTTTTCTGAAATCCAGGAGAGGCAAATTGCTAGAGCCATTAACTAGATTAATGGTTCCTTGGGGTATATGGCAGGGGAAGTTGGAGGGGATGGTGGTGAATGGGGAGCTAATAAGGATAAGTGTGGTGGTCATGTGTTCCGTATGTCAATTTTATGATTGAGATGTAGGGGTGGGGTCTAGCCTGTTAATCTGGAGGTAGCCATTGAGTAGCCAATGAGGCCTCCGTGTGGGCATAGCTTTCTCCTGAGAATTCTGGGAAATTCCATGATATTTCCCTGATGGAGATGAGAAGCTATCTCTCCAGTTGTTGGAGTTAGTCTCAGAGACGATGAATTACAGACAACACAAGATGGCAGTATCCGATGCTGAAAGAGCTGGAGGAGAAGCCACATGGCCTTGCCCTGATGGAACCAGACCTCTGAAGCTGGAGAAGCCACGTGGAGATCCCTGCCAGCGCTGAGTTGCTTCTGCCACCACTGGATGCTGTCGATGGACCCTGAGCCCTGGAAACGAGGAGCCATGAGGGGACCCCTGCCAGCGCCAGGACTCTGCACCCACTGGTCTATGACTTTGTGAGTCAGAAGGAGACTTTATAGATTGGTATCGGACATATGGGCTAACATCGGACTTATGACTTTGAACTGGACTGGGTTGGGATGCTTTCTCAATGTTCCATTCCTTTTGTATATACACCATTCCCTTATATCCATATACATGTCTATGAATTTGTTTCTCTAGTCTACCTGGACTAACACAAATATAAAAATGAAGAAAATGTTCTAAAACTGATTGTAGTGATGATTGTACAACTCTTCTTTATGTGATTGAACTATTGGATTATATGTTATGTGAATTTCATGCCAATAAAATGTAAAAAAAAAGATTCCATAATGCAGAGCTTCAGATAAAATAATAGGCACCAAATCCAGTACAATATTTAAAAGTCATGATGCCACGAGTACAGTAGCAGAAAATTGGTCAGCATAGTTCACCACATAAATAGACAAAGTAGAACACTCACATGATGATCTCAGTATATACAAAATGTACATTCCAACAAATTTATGAATATAAAAACACACAGAAAACTAATTTGCTAAGTAGCTAATGCAAAGAACAGAAACCTACAGTAAACATCACACTTAGAACAATTCGATGCAGCAACATTAAGATCAGGACTAAGTCACGAATGCTTGTTAATACCGTGAGTGCTTACCAGAGCATCAGAGTCTGGTTGATACTTTTAGACAAGAAAAAGGTGGGAGAGCCATGTAAGAATAGGAAGCAAAGGGACACTGTTGTCATGACTTGCCCATGTTATGCTCAGCTATACAGAAAATAGCACAGAACCAACAAGTTGCTGGAACTACTAGAGCACAGGAGTCCAGCAAGCTTGCAAGAGAAGAAATTGGCCTTAAAGAGCCAATAGTGTTGTGCTATAGCAGTGAACACCTACTTTTAAATTTCACAAAAATTGTTATACTATCCATAACAGTAACTAGGTAGGAAAGCTAGTCACAGCTAATTCTAGCAACTAATTCAATTCCAGGCAAAGATGTACATTCTCCCTCAAATTATTCTCTCTCATATTCAGTGAGATTCTGACCAAAAAAATTACAATTGTAATGTTTGAGGAACTAAAACTTATTTTAAAATAAACATGAAAGAATAAAGGCTTCTAAAAGCTAAGTCTATTTTTAGGAGGCAAAACAGTAGGGCTACCTGCCCTCCTGGTAAAACTGGCTCTCCCACAAAGCCACAGTATTGAAAACATTGTGTTGCTGGCAAAGAAACAACAGAAAGAAGGAAATAGAATGAAGGGCTCAGAAATAACACATACTTGGGACCGTGATAAATGACTAAGGCTCTGTGACAAGGCAATGGGGGGAATGAGAGTTCCTCAGAAGCTAATAGTAAAACTGTTGGTATTGTTAGGTACTGTCAATTGACTTCAACTCATCGTGGCTCCGTGTATTGTCAAACAAAAGAAGGCTTGGTCCTGCGTTATCCTCACAATAAGTGCTATATTGGAGACCATAGTTGCAGCCACTGTCAATCCGTCTCATTCAGGGTCTTCTTTTTTCTGCCCCTCTACTTTACCAAGAATGATACATTTTTTCAAAGACTGGCCTCTCTTGATTACTTTTCCAAACTCCGGAGACAGTCTCACCATCCTTGTGTGGCATTCTGCTTGTACTTCCTCTACGACAAGATATATTCGTTCTTCTGGTGGTCCATGGTATAGGCAAGAATCACCAAGGCCATAATTCAGATGTATCCAGTCTTCTTAATCATTGCAAATGAGGCAATTAAAAATACCATGTCTCAGGTCAGACATATCTTAGTCCTTAAAATGACATCTTTGCTGTCACTTTAAAGAGGCTTGGAGCAGCAAACTTGTCTAATGCAGTATGTCATTTGATTTCTTAACTGCTGTTTTCTTGAGTGCTGATTATTGTGTTAGTCCGGGTAGACTAGAGGAACAAATTCAAGGACATGCATATGGATATAAGGAATGGGTTTATATTCGAGAGGAACAGGACATTGAGAAAACATCCCAGCCCAGTTCAGTTCAAAGTCATAAGTCTGATATTAACCCATATGCCCGAAATCAGTCTATAAAGTCTCCTTCCGACTCACGAAGTCACAGGTCAGTGAGTGCAGAGTCCCAGCGCTGGCAGGGGTCTCCCCACATGGCTCCATCAACAGCTCAGGGTCCATCAACAGCATTCAGTGGTGGCAGAAGCAACTCACCGCTGGCAGAGGTCTTCATGGGGCTGCCCCAGCTTCAGAGGACTGGCTCCATCAGGGCAAAGCCGTGTGTGGTCTCTCTGCCGGCTCTTCCAGCTTCTCGGATGCTGCCATCTTGTTTTGTCCATGATTCATCGTCTCTGAGACTAACTCCCAACCACTGGGGAAGATAGCTTCTCATATTGAAGGCTGTCATTTTTCATCTTCATCAGCAAGTGCTGCAATTCCTCTGCACTTCCAGGCAGCAAGGTTGTGTTCTCTGCGTACTGCAGACTGTCTCAGTGCGGAGGCACATCCTTCTTCATATAGCCTAGTTTTTCAGATCATTTCTTCAGTGATAATGAAGGTGAAAGAATACAACCCTGATGCACACCTTTCCCAATTTTAAACCATTTTGGTGGAGCAACTGCTTCTTGGTCTCTGTGTGTGTGTATATATATATATATATATATATATATATATATATTGGTTTTAGGGCATCACTGCCCTCAGGTGTTGGGAGTAGGAGGCCCAGCCTTTGCCCCTTTGGAGCTGGAATTGAACCTCCGTCCCAGTGGGCCGCAGTCCCGCGCACAACCACTACGCCCCCGGGGCTCAGCCTGTAATCCATATTTTACCAAATGTCTCTGCATAGTCACTAAACTCTGCATTTAACCAAAATCCATCTGAAGGCAGCAATGATATCCCTCTTTTGAAACTGACTGGCCTTCTGGCAGCTCCCTGTTGATGTTCTCTTGTTATCATATCTTAATTATCTTCAGCAGAATTTTACTCGCATGTGATATTAATGATAATAGTTTATAATTTATATATATTTTTAGAGTCACCTTTTTTGGGAAGGGGCACAAATATGAATTACTTTCAGTCAGTTGACCAGGTAGCTGCCTTCCAAATTTCTTGGCATAAACAAAGGAGTGCCTCTAATGACATATCACTTGGTTGAAACATTTCGGTTGGTATTTTGTCACTTCCTGGAGCCTTGTTTGTTCAAGGCAATAGCAGCTCTAACTTCTTCTTTCAATACCATCAGTTCTTGATCAGATGCTCGAAATGAGTTCATGTAGATGAATTCTTTTAGGTGCCGTGACTGTGTCTTCCTTTCACCTTCTTTTGACATTTCCTACTTCATTCAATACTTTGTCCTTCAATATTACAACCCGAGGCTTGAAAAATTTTTTTGATGCTTGAAATTTTTTCTGCATTTTTTTGAGCTTGAAATATGCAATAGGCTAAGTGTGCTCTTATTGCAAACTACTGAATCTGATGTGGACAAAGGGCGGGACCGTGTTAATAATGGGCCATTTGCCCACCCCCTCTTTTATTCCTTACATCTTTTTATTTATTTATTTACTTATTTTTGGCATCACTGCCCTCTGGTGGTTGTGGGAGCTACCCAGTGCTTGCTGGATTTGAACCGCCAGTTCCGCAGTCCGTAGTCCCGCACTCAACCACTTACGCCACGGGGGTTCAGCCTGCAAACGCTTTAGCAGAAAGATCTTGAGTCCATTGACAGTACTAAAAAGTGTAATGTGGCTGAGCCCCGGTGGCGTAGTGGTTGTGCTTGGGACTGCGGCCCACTGGGATGGAGGTTCAATTCCAGCAGCGACTCTACGGGAGCAAAGACTGGGTCTCCTACTCCCACCACCAGAGGGCAGTGATTCCTCCCCAAAAATGTAATGTATGTTTTTGTGTGCAAAAGAATAAAATCTCTAATCTCATGATAGCAGAGAAATATAGATAAAAACAACTGAAAGCTGACACACCCAAAAAACTTGTAAAAATTAGAAATATAACTAAGAATTGGTGAGGATAGGGATATAAGAGCTCTTGTACATTGAGAATAAGAGAGTAAATGGTGTGGCCATTCTGAAAAACAGTCTGGAAGTGTTTTGTGAAATTAAGCATGTCCCTAGCTATACAGCTCAGATTAATCTGTATGAAAATCTAAATCTTTGTTAATTGTAGCATTTTTATGATGGTAGAGAATATAAAACAATCTAAGTTTCTGTCAAGGGAATGAGCAAGCAAAGCATGGCAGACACATAGTAGTGATGTGTCTGGATTCTGAAGCTACACTGCCTAAATTAAGGCTCTATTGCTTTCTGGTTCTGGCTTTGTGTCTCAGTGTTATCTATAAAATGGAAATAGTGGGTTGAGCCCCAGTGGCGTAGTGGTTGTGCGCGGGACTGCGGCCCACTTGGACGGAGGTTCAATTCCAGCAGTGGGGCTGGGCCTCCTACCCCTACCGCCGGAGAGCAGTGATGCCCCCCCCCAAAAAAAACAAAACAACAACAAAAAATAAAATGGAAATAGTAATAACCACTTTGTAGGATTTTTGTAAGTTAAAAAAATCAAATATTTTCCACAGTTAAAGGTGTTATAACTGTTAATATTGCTATGATTAACATAAAAACATGTTCAAGTTGCAAGTTATGTGCTACATCTACATATAATAACAAAACAATATTGACTTCAAAGGTAAAAAAGAAAGATAATTTATAGTCATTTATATTTTCTGCAGATAACTAAAAAATTATTGCCACAATACACTGACAAGGAAATGCCAGAAATTCATGTCAGATGGAGATGAAGATATGGAAGAAGGGATACCATAGTTGATGTCAGATGGAGGTTGACTGAGAAGAGAAAACACCAGAAAGGTGTTTACTTGTGTTTTATTTACTATACTGAGGCATTTAGCTGTGTGGATCATGACAAATTATGGGTAACATTGTGAAGAATACGAATTCCAGGACACTTCATTGCACTCATGTAGAATCTGTATATAGACCAAGAACCAGTCATTTGAATAGAACAAGCAGACATTGTGTGGTTAAAACCAGGAAAAGAGTGTGTCAGAGTTTTATCTTTTCATCATACTTATTTGATCTAAAGGCTAAACAAATAATTTGGACTATATTAAGAAGAATGTAGCATCATGATTGGAGGAAGACCCACTAACAATCTGCAATATGCAGATGGCATAGCCTTGTGTAATGAAAACAAGGAGGATTTAAAATGCTTACTGATGAAGATGAAAGACTACAGCCTTCTCCTATACACATTACACTTCAATTAAACAAAAATCCCCAGACTGAATCAACGGACATCATGAAAATTAGAGAAAAGATTGAAGTTATTGAGCATTTGTTATTTGGACCCACAATCAATGTCTATGGAAGCAGCAGTTAAGAAATCAAATGAGGGCTGAGCCCCGAGGGCGTAGTGGTTGTGCACGGGACTGTGGCCCACTGGGATGAAGGTTCAATTCCAGCTCCACGGAGCAAAGGCTGGGCCTCCTACTCCCACCACCTGAGGGCAGTGATGCCCCAAAACACCAAACCAAAACAAAAAAACAAAGCAAAACAAAAGAAATCAAATGATGTCGTTCATTAGGCAAATCTTCGGCAAAGGCCTCTTAAAAATGTTAACAAACAAAATGTCACTTTGAGGACTAGGGTGTGCCTTACCCAAGTCATGCTATTTTCAAACATCTCATGTGCATGCCAAAGATGGATAGGGAATAAAGAAGGCTGTGCAATTGAAGCCTTCGAATTTTCATGTCGTCAAAGAATACTTGTGATAGTTACATAATCTGCGGTCAATTTGAGACTTAAGAGTGAAGGGGTGGAGTTCAGCCTGTTAATCAGGTCGCAGCTTGATGTCCTCATTTGGAGGGACTGAGGAGATAAAGAGCTCCCTGGAGGAGAGACGCACACAAACTCCCTGTGAGACATTCCTGTGGGCACGACACATGGAGCTATGCTAGAACTCTAGCGCTGACGGAGCCATGTGGAGACCCCTGCCGGTGCTCACATGCTTCCTCTGCTACCGGACCCATAAGACTTCACCCATTGACCTGTGATCTTCCTGCACTCAGCGCCATTGCATACGTTGCATGAGTCTGAAGAGGAATTTATAGACTGGTATCGGACATATGGGATAATATTGGACTTATGGATTTGAACTGGGCTGGGCTGCTTTCTTAATATTCAACTGCTCTTGTATTTCTTTTTTTTCCCCCCAATGATTTTATTGGGGGCATAAAGCTCTTTCTTATACACAGATGAGTGTCTATGAATTTGTTTCTCTAATCTACCTGGACTAACACAATATCAAATATACCAGGATCTGCCAGACGAAGAACCAAGTCTGTCTTGGAGGAGGTACAAACAGAATGCTCCTTAGGAGCAAGAATGGAGAGACTTCATCTGACATACATGGAACATGTTATCAGGAGACGTCAGTTGTTGGACGAAGGATATTGTGCTTGGTAAAGTAGACCAAAAAATAAAACTAAACTCACTGACATTAATTGGATTCCAACTCATAGCGATCCTGCTACAATCTGTCATAAAAAAAAACAAATCGGATTTCCTAGGACCGGGTTGCAGCTGAGGAACCGGGGGACCAGCACTTTGACCTTTGCAGGCCAAGTTCAGGACCATGACTTGGAGTCCTTTTAAGATTGGGCAGCCCAAGAAACGGATTATCCCTAAAACAGTGGGGAGAGATTTTGAAAGGGAATATGGAAGACTCCAGCAGCTGGAAGACCAGACCAAGAGACTGCAGAAGTTCATGAAGAAGAGCACGGATGCTGACCGGACCATGTCAAAATCTGCCATGAAGATCCCTGCGAACCTACTCTCCAACCCCCTCTGTGAGCAAGACCAGGAGTTCTTGGACATGGTGACAGCCCTGGACACCACCAGGTGGATGTGTCCAACCAGGAAAAGGTAAACCAGATCCAAAAGACAGTGATCGAACCCTTAAAAAAGTTCGGCAATGTCTTCCTGAGCCTCAACATGGCTGTGAAACGGTGGGAACAGGCCGTGCAGGACTACAGGGGGCTGCAGGTCAAGGTGGAGAAGTCTGAAGAGAAGGAGAAGACGGGCCAGTGCTGGCCACACTCCAGCAGGCCCAGGAAGAGCTCGGGCCTGTGGGGGCCGACTTTGAGGTCCAAAACAAGCGGCTCCTGGACTCCATGCTGAGGTTCCACTGCAGCCGCGCTGGCTACTTCCAGCCCAGCTGTGAGTCCCTGATCCGAGCCCGGGTTGGGAACTACTCAGAAATGCACAAGATCTTCGGTGTCCTGACCCAGCAGCTTGACCAGCCAGGCCACAGTGATGGGAACGGGAGGAGGCCAGACTGAGCGAGCTCAGAGCCCTCCCCATTATGGCTGACCACGGACCTCCAGGCTCCCTCCAAGGACCTTTGTAACTTCAGACGCTTCCCACATCCGCCTGGCTGGGGCTCGCTCCAGGGGGGTGGGGGGGAAAGGGTGGCAAACAGCAGGCTGGGGGTAGTTCTATCCCTGCACCACCTCACCCACCCTTGGAAAGGAGCGTCTATCCATGAGCCTGCCACCAGCTCCCCACTGCGGCCTCCCCACTGCTTGATAGGAAGAGCGGCACACACAGGCCTGCGCACAACGCCCCAGGGCCTTTTTTATTCCCCCAAGAACCGTCCACAGTACAACTTCCAGGCCTGGGGGCTCAGCCACCTTCAGCCCGTGGCAGGCGTGGGTTTGCCGGCCGAGGGTCTCAGCCCTGCGTGTGCATCATCACATCCACCTCCAAAGCACCCCTCCCAGAGAGCCACTGACGCCACCACCTTTTTGCCTTCTTAAAGACTCATTTAGGAAGCCTGTGACCCTGCCTTGGGGGACTCATCATCTGTGGTTCCCCTGAAGCCAAGGCAGAGGGAGGCCTCCTTCCCCAAAGCCTGCCACCCTTCTCCCCCAAGCCATCCCTAACCCTTAGATGTGGTGTAGGGAAGGGGTCCAGGTAACTGAGATTCAATTTCTGTAACTGTCAGAGGCCACACCAAGTGTCACTGGTAAATCACAGACCTCAAGAAACAAACAAACAAACCAGTGGGTTTGTCTCTGACTGGAAATTTGCAATTTTATTTATTTATTCATTTATTTATTTTTGTGGCATCACTGCCCTGGTACAATTTTATTTTTTTCAAGTAGAGTTTTCAATAAAATGTCATGTTGTTAGAATTGAAAAAAAAAACCTAAAACAAATCACTAATATTAAATTATAAATGGGAAAAATCATGCAAAAAACATTTACACATTATAAAGGAAAAGAGCAATGAAAAGAAAATTCATCTAGGAATAGTAAATATATGAAAAATTGAACCTCATGGATGAATATTGAAAAAATTAAACTATGTGGTGGAATAGAATTTCTTAATATGACTCTTCAATTCTTGTTTATTTTTTTAAAAACTTCCATTAAGTTGATACTGATTCATAGAACAGGCCTCTGTGAGTTTCTGAGACTGTAGTTGGTTGGCGCACTGGAAAGCCCTACCTGCCTCCCGAGGAGGAGTGGTGGTTTCAAACTGCTGACCTGGCAGTTACCAGTCCAACTCATCACCACGATGCCACGAGGGTTCCTATCCCGTGTACACAACGTGCACTAAGTGACCGGAGGGGTGGGGGGGTGGGGGACTATGATCAGGTTTTATTACCACTCTCTTGGCTCTCAGGATGAGCCATGTTTGAAGCCGGAGAGAGAAAGCAAGCCTAGGACCATTGGAAGAACATGTTCCAGACCTCTTTGTGAAGTGGCAGAGTCTGAGACCAGAAGCACCAAAGGCTGTGGCACAGAGACTACGGGACAGAGTACGAGGAGCAGGGCTAAGACTGTGAGACTGTGAGACGGGAGGGCTTCTTGGTCCACAGTGGCAGGGGCCAAGGGACCACCTGGCTCAGAGGCTGAGGATCAGAGAGAGACTTGGCTGCTGGCTGAGGAGATGTATTCCTGTGGGCCCATGACTGCATCCTTTCTATTGACTGCACCTGTGGTTGCTTATTAACTTCCCTAGTAAACCCCCAAAATCATACTTACTGTCTGTGAGTTGTGAGGGGCAATTGCAAGGATCATTGAATCCAGCAGAGAAGTAGACTGCTCTGGGTTGCGGTCAGAGTAGGGAGAACAGGATGGAGGGAGCAGGCATGTCTGGCCCCTGCCTTGTGGCAAGAGGGAAGCCAGAGAAGGTCAGTGATGGCTCCCACACCGTTTACCGAAAACTAGTTACCAGCTACCATCAAATAGGAAAAAAAAATTGACAATACCCAGTTTTGAGAATTGTGTCATAAACTTCATTCACAGTTGGGAGTAGAAACTGGGACTTTTTGGGGAGGCATTTGACAGACAAGACCTCTTTAAAGTATTGAAAAGCAAGGAGGCTACATTGAAGACTAAGCTTCACCTAACCCAAGCCATGGTATTTTCAATTGTCTGATATACATGTGAAAGAGGAACATTGAATAAGGAAGACTGAAGATGAATCGATGCATTTAGGCTGTGGTACTGAAGAATACTGAAAGTACCATGGACTGCCAAAAGAACAGACAAGCCTGTCGTGGAAGAAGTACAGCCAGAATGCTCCCAAGAAGCAAGATGATGGAGACTTCATCTCGTACATTTTGGACATGTTATCAAAGAGACCAATCCCTGGAGAAAGATGCCAGGCTTGGTAAAGTGGAGGAGTTAAAAAGAAGACCCTCAACACGGTAGATGGACATGGTGGCTGCAACCAGGGGCTCAAACACAGGAACAATTGTAAGCCCGGCGCAGCACTGGGTGGTGTCCGATCTCTGGACATGGTGCTCCGAGTCAGAGCTGACCCAGGGGCATCGAACAACTCGTTGGATGTCCTAACATGGACCGACGGTTCCCTTGAATTTATCCTGAAGGACAACCACAGATGTCAGCAAAGATTTCATTAACAGCACAAGCACTTTATGATTACTTATGAAAACAAAACTTGGGACCAAACTCAGCAGTAATCAGTTAAATAATTTGTGGATTATCCATATGGTGAGATACAAGGTGCAACTAAAAATGACATTCCTTAAATACCATCTCTACTTTTTTATTTTATTTTATTTTTTTTTAGGCATCACTACCCTGGTGGTGGGAGTAGGAGGCCCAGCCTTTGCTCCTGTGAGCGGGAATTGAACCTCCATCCCAGTGGGCCGCAGTCCCGCGCACAACCACTACGCCACCGGGGCTCAGCCCCCCATCTCTACTTATTATCAGCCGTATAGCCTGGAGAATGTTCGGTGGTCTCTCTGCACTTCAGTTTTCCTGGTTATAAAATGCCATGTGCTTGTAAAATGTGACTGTTATGATGATTACATGATGTAGCATACATAAGGCACTCAGGACACAGGACAATCACCAAGTTAGGAAGTTTAAGGAAAACTGAAAACCGCATCGGTGAGGAGAAAAAAACAGCGAAGTGGAATTTTTTTCAAGACACTGCACCTGCTCATTCTTCCAACGTAGTAAAGGCTGTGCCACAAGAATATATTGGAAAATTATTAAAAAAAAAAAAAAGAATATATTGGAAAACCTTACTTGATTCACCTGACAGCTCTGATCTTGCCTCTGCGGACTTTTTGTTCCTCAAACTCAGAAAAACATTGATAAGGAGCACAATGTGTCTCTCGAATGCCAACACTGCTACTTTAACGCGGTGTCAGTTGAGTGAGGAAGTTTTGGGGGAAGGGTTAGGGAGCTGGAATCACCATTTTAGAAGTGAACAGCCGGGGCTGAGCCCTGGTGGCATAGTGGTTGAGAGCGGGACTGCGGCCCACTGGGTTGACGGTTCCAATCCAGCAGCAGCTCTCCAGGAGCAAGGCTGGGCCTCCTACTCCCACCAGAGGGCAGTGATTTCCCCTTCCCCCCAAAAAAAATAACCACCAAGAGGCCTTCAAAAGGGCGTGTGGGAAAATTAAAAAAAGAAGTGAACAGCCTTAGATGGAGGCTATGCTGGGAATAAAAACTTCACATTTGACATTTTTGTGTTACTAAAGGTCTCCACGACTTTATAGCAATACTTTTTGATTTTTGTTTTGTTTTGTTCTACCCTCCGATTTACTACAGAAATGTGTGTAGAAATAGCCTCTTGCCAATCAACATGTACATATACTTGTGAATGTACTGCCATTCACCTTTCCTCATCTGTTCAGCCTGCATAGCTACCCATGTGTCTACGCCCAGAGGTTCTCACTGAGAAGTGGACACAATGGTATTTACTTTGTTGTCGTTTACTCTGTGCACCCGCCAGTAGTTTTGTCATTTGGTCATGTTGTGCTGCCCGCCCCCTTAGTGTACTCATCTACTGCCTTTCTCTGCATGCCTTCATTATGTGCTTCCTCTCCGCTAGGGGTCTGTCTTCTGTAAAATGGTGGGTGGGTGGGTGGCATCTGATCTCCCCTCACTGCACAGGGGACAGAGGAGGATCCAAATCAGCATCAGCCCAAGGCGGATCCCTAAGAGGCAGGACAAAGACAGGCCTCTGTCCTCCAGCTTTCCTATCCTTGTGACACCACCCCTCCCTTGCAGGGTGCTCTTTCTCTGCTGGATTAAAAAACGCATCGCGGTGATCACGCAGAACTTACAGACAGTACTCGCAGCTGTAGAGCAGTGAGCATGTTGTTTCAGGTTCAGGCACAGTCAGGATGTAGTTCTTTGATCAGGACAGTCTTCTTTCCACGGTAACTGCAGGCACTCAGACTCTGAAGTGCCTTGGCCTCTGCCCCATTTGGGCAAATGCTAGGAAGCTCTTTCAGCTCTGTTGATTTGTGCTCAGAGGTACCCCACTCCACCAACAAGCCTCACCCCCGAGGACTGAGCTCTAGCACAACTGCTCAGCAAATTTAGCACCCTCGTGATGCCTGATGCCACCCCAGTCTGCCACAAAGATGCCTGCCTGGGCTGAGCCCCGGTGGCCTAGTGGTTGTGCGCGGAGCTGCGGCCCACTGGGACGGAGGTTCAGTTCCAGCAGTGGGGCTGGGCCTCCTACTCCCACCACCGGAGAGCAGTGATGCCCCCCCCCCAAAAAAAAAATGCCTGCCTTAAGGTACTCAGCTTCCTCACTCTGTGTGCCAGGAAGCCCACCACACCATCTCCTGTCTGTCACCTAGTTGTGCTGCTGCTTCACTACCACTCTTACCTTCATTCTATCTCAAGGTCTTCAGTGTCATAGCTTTCTCCTGGAGTGAGGAGGTAAAGTTCAGGGATCTGTTTCTACTATTCACTCTTCTTTCTTGATGGCAGTAAGATGCCCCTTTCCAACTCTAGAATGGCTCATTTTAAGCCCAGTGGGCTTAAATGACTAATCCGTACATTAGGGTCTCCTATCAAGTACCTTATGTATTTTGCATTGGTAGCAGGCTATCCAATTTCACATTTGCATGGGCCTACTCAGTTGGTTATCATTGGTTCTTGATCATATGCTACCTCTTTAAATGGTTGGATGTTGACCAATTATTTTTGGTACCATGACTTTGTGTATTTTTTCTATCTTCTCTTGATGCTTCTTGCATTGTCTAATATTTCCCCCATAGAATCCTCCAATATTGCATCTGATAGTGAAAGAATTAGTCTAAGCTGCACTGATGGCATAGATGAAAAAAAGCTCCAGACATTGATGGAATCCAATGGAAATGTGCCAACAAACTGCACAGTATTGAAAGCATTCACTCATCTATGCCAAGAAATTTGGAAGGCAGCTTACTTAGCCAACAGACTGGAAGAGATCTTTATTTGTGAGCATGCCAAAGAAGTGACCCAACAGAAAGAGTAAATTATCTAACAGTATCACATGTAAGTAAAACTTTGCTGAACATAATTAAAATATCATTATGGCAGTACATCATCAAGATAGTGACTGACAGAAAGTCAAGGCAGATTCAGGATAACAGTGCTGTCGACAGATGACATTTGGACAAAAGCTGAGAATATCAGAAAAGATATTTGTGTTTTAGTGACTAAGGCATTTGATTGTGTGGGTTATTATGACAAACTCTATAGAACTGACAAGAATGGGAATTCCAGAACACTTCATTGTTCTCATGCAGAACCAAGACGCAGTTGTTTGAACAAGCAAGTGGATAACTGCAGGGTTGAAAATCAGGGACAATGTGGGACAGAGTTGTATGCTTTTACCATACTCATGCTTATTCAATATGAGAAACTGGACCATTTGGAGAATGTAGCACCTGGACAGGAGAAAGATGAGTTAATAATCTATAATGTGAAGATGGCACAACCTTACTGAGAGTAAAGAGGACTTGAAACACTTACTGATGAAAATCAAATAGCTTTCTGTATGGATTCTACCCCAATATAAAGAAAATAAAAACCCTCACAACTGGATCAATAAGCAACATCATGGTAAACAGAAAATGTTGAAATTGATAAGGATTTCCTTTTACTTGGATCCATAGTCAACCTTCCTAGAAACAGCAGTCAGGGAGTCAAATGCTATATAACATTGGGAAAATCTGCTGCAAAAGCCCTCTATGAAAGTGCTAAATAGAGCAAAGACTTCACATTGAGGCATTTTAAACCACCACGTACGCCTGGGTAATGAACAAGGAAGACCAGAGAGGAATCAATGCAGTCAAATTATGGTGCTGACAGAGTATTGAGTGAATGTGTTACACACTATCAGAACGTCTGTGCAGGTCTGTTTTGCAGATGCCAGTGTGAGACTTTGTCTTACATACTTGGACATGTGAGGAGACACCAGTCCCTCGAGGACATGCTTGGCGAGGAGCCGTCAAAGAGGGAGGCCCTCAAGAAGATGGACTGACACGGCGGCTGCACCAACGGCCTCAAGCGTAAGAACAGTTGTGAAGATGGCCAGGTCTGGGTGTTCTGTTCTGCGGAACAAAGGGAAGCTTGGCGTTGGAACCGACCGGATGACCTCTCACAAGGACTCCAGGAGGGAGCATCCTTGGAGAAAGACCTCCTGCTTGGTGGAGGGTACGTGAAAAAGAAGACCGACACGTTGAGCTGACTTTTGGTTCCAAAAAGAGGCTCAAGGTCAGCAGCATCTGTGAGAAGGGCAGTGTGTTTTTGTTCTGTTGTACAGAACGGGCATGATAGCACCTTATAAAAACTCCATCACTTTGTGAGAGGGCCCTGAGTTTACGTCGATGGTAGTGGAATGCTTTGGAAAGGGTTATCAAGAATGGTTGCACAACAGAGTATGATCAAGAGCACTGGATTATACATGTACAACAGGGGTTCTCAACTTGTGAGTCATGACCCCTTTTGGAGTTGAATGACCCTCTGACAGGGGTTGTCTAAGACCATCAAAAACACCTATTTCCGAGGTTAGCAACCAAGATACTGCTCCTCTATCCATCTCTCGGCAGGTCTGCCCACAAGCCGATACACCCACAAGTGCCTGGTGTAAAGGCTGTTATCCATGCTATACCATGCTTCAAGACAAAATTTCACTTATTTATCATTAGAAATAAATATTTCACAACAGATAATTCCATATTGTTTTGTGATTCATCACTATGCTTTAATTATGTTCAATTTGTAACAATGAAAATACATCCTTGCATATCAAGTATTTACATTACGACTCATAACAGTAGCAAAATTAGTTATGAAGTAACAACAAAAATAAGTTTGTTTGGGCTGAGCCCTGGTGGCGTAGTGGTTGTGCGCGGGACTGCGGCCCACTGGGATGGAGGTCCTATTCTGGCTCCACAGGAGTAAAGGTTGGGCCTCCTACTCCCACCACCTGAGGGCAGTGATGCCCCAAAAAACAAAAACCGGGAAAAAAAAAAAAAAAAAGAATAAAATTGCAGATTTGACAAATGTATTAAGTGTAATAGAGAGTACTTTGAAGGTGCTAAGGTTATTTTGTAAAAAATATTTTAATCTGGCTGAGCCCTGGTGGCACAGTGGTTGTGTGCAGGTTGTGTGGGGCAAGAGAGGCATGCTGGTTTTTGTCCTGAGATGGCTACATGAGCAGGTACAGCCCACAGGGTTGACAGTTCAAGTCCAGCAGCAGTTCTCCAGGAGCAGGACTGGGCCTCCTACTCCCACCAGGGCAATGATGGCACAAAAAAAAGAAAACAAATATTTTAATCCATAGCTTGGGGGTGGAGGACTCTGGATTTTGGGGGATACCCCCTTATAGTTCTGAGTGCACTTTTTCTTGACTTTTTATAACAGTAGGCTCGTACAGACTCGTCCTGTGAACTGACTTATCCACAGGGTTCCAATGGTGGATTTTGAGAAGTATGCTGTGAAGGCTTTGTTCTGAGGGGCCTCTCGGTGGACTCAAAGCCCCCACCTGCCCGTTGCCCTTTGGCTCTTAAGCACTTGTGCCCTTATCACACAACTAGAGTTTAAAAACAATCTGTTCCTATTTGAAACAAACTTATATGACTTTTAGGAAAGGAGAAAGCTATTTTCTCTGTCAAAATTAAAAACATCAGAATGATCAGAATTACATGGACATTTCTCTTCTTAGTCTTTATTACATGTAAGCTACATTTCAAATTTTATACACAAATGGCAATAATTAGGAAATTATTCCCCGCCCCCCCAAAAAAAGGCTGATTTATTCCAGTCTCACCTTTTTATGTGGGAAGCAAAAAAAAAAAGATTCTTGTGTAATCCTTAGCATTTCACTGAAAAAGGCTTGTCTTCCCCAGAGACTTCGGCCCTTAGTCACCTTGCAGGCTTAAGACAGGTCCCACAATAAGGTGAACAATGACACTGGGGAGGTTTGCACTCTTTAGGACAATCGACCTTGCAGGATGAAAAGGACAGCATTTATCTAAGGACAAAGTTCAGAAGGCAACAGAAAAGGAAATGCAGGGTAGAAGTGGAACAGTGATGTTCACTTGTGGGAAATGCAATCAACGACATGGCATGTGTACAAATTACTAAATGGAAAACTGATTTGCATTGTGATCCTTCACTCAATTCACAATAAAAAGTTAATAAAATAAACAGAAAGACTTGTCACAAACATGAAATCATCATACAAAGAAGACAGAACCAAGAAGCGAGTCCTCATTGTCCTTCTGGAGGGAAGGACGTCTGAAGGACCAAGGACAAGTGGGGCATCTATAATGCCTTCTTGTTGGTAACATGGGAGGGCAGGCCCCACTGGTGGACATGAGCCCCTCTTGGTTACATGAGCCTTTTGGGGTCTATCTTTTCCAGGTGGACCAGAGGCTTCAGCTGCTCGGCAAAGTTCCTCATGTCATCAGAGACCATGTCCTGCCCAGCCGGTGCAACGATACTCAGCTCCACCAAGTAGGAGAGGGACAACGCCTCGATGCTGTCTGTGTTTCCTGGCACCAGGATGCGGAAGATCTTATACACCATCACCTTCATGATGCCCTTACGGAACAAGTGTCCCTTGGCAACAAACTCGTGGTCCATGCGGAAGCCCATTTCCATCAGGAAGTCCGTGAGGTTCTCGGACGTGGCAATATCCACGCAGTTTCGTACCAGGGCGTGGCGATTCTTGTCTCCCATTTCGGGCTGCCCCAGGTAGCGCAGGTGCCAAGGTGTCCCTGCCCGATCCAAAGAGCGCCGGGCCCTCAGGACAAACGGGCTGGCCTGCTGGCCTTTAAGGAGGAACACCATCTCATGGTCAAGAAAAGTCTCGGGTTCCATGTTGTCGCACAAGCCTCGAAGGCGGTGGATGAGGCTTTCCAAGCTGTGATCTAAAACGCTTCCTGAGGAGGGAAAAAAGCACCATGGACGGCCCGGGGTCAGTGGGGGTTGCACAATTAACACAAGTTTCAGAGACCTGCATGAAAGAGCCCAGGGTCTTAGGAAGCAAAAGGCCCAACACATGAAATCTTAGGGGTGGGCCTACAACCTTGTGAGAAAGTTCAGAAGAGCCTACATTTCTTTTTTTTGTTTTGTTTTTTGGGGCATCACTGCTCTCCGGTGGTGGGAGTAGGAGGCCCAGCCCCACTGCTGGAATTGAACCTCTGTCCCAGTGGGCCGCAGTCCCACGCACAACCACTACGCCACCGGGGCGCAGCCCTCGCCTACATTTCTTATTGGATAGCAGAAGTCTTTAGGTCCTCTTGCGCCCGAGAGAGGCTCCAGCAGGCCTTGGGGCTCAGCTCTTCCAACATGTAACAGTATCTGTCTAAAACGTATTGATAGGAGATTGCTGTCATTGTAGTTTAATAATTTTGTCTATTTCCAGCAAAGAAAGCATTTCCATTTATAGGAAAAATACAGTTCCCTTTTCCGGTGATAATTAATAAAAGGTCAACTGCTTAAATATATATATATACACACACATATATATATAAAGTAATTCTTAGTCTTCATTGTATTCATCTGCTTGGCAGCACTGGATATAGTTGTTAGAGCTGACTTAAAACTTAAAACACACACACACACACACCCAAGCTCACTGCCACAGAGTGGATCCCGGCTCACAGGGACCGACCTTCTAGGATAGGGGGACTGCTCCTGAGAGGGTCTGACACTACGCTACCCCTCTACATGGGCGGAGAAAGCGTCATCTTTCTCCTGCAGGGGTGGGGGTCTCACGCTTGCAGTTAGCAGCTGACTGTGTAACCACCACACCCCCAGGGACCCTGGGTTGGCAACACTGGCTGTGAAATCTTTTCTCTGTCTCTAGAACACAGGTTTACCCTGATTCATCACCTAACTCACTGGCC
>PVJH01023313.1:0-35045 GCA_004026705.1 Nesogale talazaci | reverse complement strand
TGCAGTAACAAAGTTAGCATCTCATTCACCGCCATCTTGAATCGATAGTCAATGGCAACTCATAGTTACCCTACAGGACAGGGTAGAACTGCCCCCGTGCATTCTGGGATTTTAACTCTTTAAGGGAATAGAAAACCCCACACATAACCATTACCTGACCAGGATCCCTTAAAGATAGCACAGTACTGAAAAAAAAAATAACCTTCAGACAAATGACTTCTTGTGAAGATTTTATTACAGATTTGTCTTATTCTTTTCTGTTTTAAAATCAAATATGACTGTTAAGTTTCTTGTGAGAAGTTTAGGAAGAAGGTACACACTTTTCCTTTGACTCATTTACATGAGGGAGCGTCTTTCCCCATGGACTTTGTATTGTTTTTAGAAAGTCGTCAGTTTCCTAGTCTATTCAGGTAACTATTTCTTTTTTTTTCATTCTTTCTTTTGCGGGGGGGTGGGGGGCATCACTGCCCTCTGGTGGTCGGGGAGCTACCCAGCCTTGCTCCTGGAGAGCAGTTGCTGGATTTGAACCGCCAAGCCCATGGGTCGCAGTCCCGCACTCAACCACTTTGCCACCGTGGCTCAGCCCAGGTAACCATTTCTAATATACCTATACATGACTGGTGTAGACTTTAACTTTTCATTGTCTCTGCTATCCTTCAAATTTTCTAAGGCAGGGTTTTGTTTGGTTTCCTAGGTCATTCATCTTCAGTTGGAAATCGACCCTGCTCCTTTTTGTAAGTTGACAGAACAGAACTTCTTTTGATGCAGCTTGGTTCAGTTCACATGATATGTGAGACCTTATGGGTAATGTGATGATTTGGAGTTCTGTTGGTCAGAGAATATCAAATCTTCAGAAAGTGTCACTTTTATCAAAATGCCTACATTCCATATCAGGTTGAAAATGTCTCCAATGCTTTTTGACAATATATTTATTGGACTACATGGATTTAAAAGAAAGAAGCCAATTTTTCCCTGTGAAAATATATATTAGATTTATTTTTATTGTATTCTTTCAATACACTACAGTTACCTTGGTCCAGGAGAAGCTGATATGTTGCCTTGACAACATTTAATATTTTGGGAACATTTACTGCCAAAACATAAACAAACAAGTGGCTTTACAAACCCATAAAGCGTTATCATGACCAACTGCTTTCTTTTTTTTCAGCATGCCAGGGGAAAGATGAGTGATGAGCAGAATTATCTTTTTGTGACTATTAAAAGTACTGAAGTGAGAACTCTGTGTTTTGAAGTAGGAAATAAACAAATGTAATCAATGTTCTCATGACAACAAGTGCTCCAGCCATTGTGTTCCTCAGTAAGCTGTCAGAGTGTGAGATTGGGACTCGGGGCTGATGCCAGGGTCAGTGAGTGGCAGCTCCCATTTTTCTTATTTTAGAAATATCCATCTGTAGTTATAAATTTATCATTTTTCATTCTTGACTGAATATAATGTGTTCTTTCTTTGCCAATGTATTTCCAAAATTTCACACCCCTATCTGAACACTGATAATTCTATCCAATAATATTAAGTTTTATGTGTAATGGATTTCGGAATTTATATGGCACTGAGAGAAGGAAGGCTTTGGATTTTGTAGATTCGTGTGCCAACCTGGGTTAAAGTAGCTGTCAATTATGGGGTCATAGGCAAGGAAATCACTGTACTGGATTGTTGAAAAGACTGGGGAGGATGTTTCAATCTGTGAGTTCAAAAAACCCCTAGATTTTAGTAGAAGAGCAATAAATATCTACTGTCTTATATTTTGTTTATATGTATTTAGACCAAAGATGACACAACCTTCAGAAACGATTGCATCTCAAAAGCAAAAGTGAAAATCCGCACAACTAGATCAATAAACATGATAATAAATAAAATATTGGAAAATTAAATATTTTCATTGAGGTGTCAAGGATTTCATTTACTTTGATCTGCAATCAAAGGAATTAAAATGGAAAATCTGCTGTAAAAGACTTCCTTAAAGAGTTTAAAAGCAAAAATGTCACTTAAGATACTTAAAATGTACTTGATCCAAATCATTGTGTTTTTAATCACATCATATGTATACAACAGCAGAACAATTAAAAAGGGGGACTGGTAAAAAATTAATGAATTTGAATTATGATGCTGGTGAAAACACTGACTTTCCCATGAACTGTCATAAGAACAAACACACATATTTTGAAAGAAGTATAGCCAAAAGAAATAAGTATAGCTTAATAAAAAGGATAGAGAGACTATGCCTCATATATTTTGAATTTATCATTATGACAGCTGAGTCTCTGGAGAAGATCGTGTTTGCTAAAATAAAGGTCAGTGAACAAAAAAAAAAGCAAGTCTCATAATGAGAATGTATTGACACCCTTGCAACCACAATAGACTCAAAGAAATGATTATAAAGATGATGCAGGACATGGGAGTGCATTGTAATATTGCACATATAATTGAGTCAGCATCTGAAAACAGCAGGTAATGTATCAAATAGTTCTGCATCACTCATTCATTAGCTTACTAACCATATCCCTCAAAGTCCACTTCATCACAAGTACTTAGAAGTGCAGATAAATAGTCTAATATTATGCAGCTCCCTAATACAATAGAGGAAAATGGGCAAAAAATATCAAGGGTCTGAGTGTGGGTCAGGAGCATTTATGACGTTTTTTTACACTTAACAAAATTTCATTCAGGTTATGAGTAAATGAGAATCACTAGTAAATTCCATAGGCTATTACAACACACACACACACACACACTCAAAACCTAATGCATGAATTATGTTGACATAAGTTCTTAGAAAGTTGACTGATTTTTGAGAATTTACTTCCAGTGTTTGCAAAATTTCATTGAAATCACAGAGACACTTTCTGTGTACAAAGGGTAAATGTGTTTCTGTGTTTTATATAAAGGGTGATTATACATTAAGAAAGCATCCCAACTTTGTCTCTTCCAATCCTATAAGTCTGATATTAGCCCACATGTCTTATACCAATCATAAAGTCCTCTTCAGACTCACAAAACACATGCAATGAAGTCGAATGCAAGACCATCGTGGATCCAGTGGTCTTGTAAGCATCTCAGCCCTGGCAAGGGTTCCCACATGGCTTCTCCAGCTTCAGAGATCTGTTTGCATCAGGATAGGCTCATGGGGCTTCTCCATTTCAGGACTCTAGTGTAGTTTCATGTGTCTTGTCAGCTGTAATGTCTCCCAAGGAGTCAGCATAGAGAGAATGTGTGTCTCCTATCTCCGAGGAGGAAAATCATCAGTTTCCAGAATTATCAAGAGAAGTCCATACCCACACAGAGGGCTCATTGGCTAACTCTGGATTGGCAGGTTAGACGCCACCTGTACACTCATAGTTCTCAAACTGATACCAGATTGGGTAACTACCACAAGACCCTATGATCCATTCTGTGCATTGGCTGCTCTGACCAGGAATATCATCCTCTGGGCTTGGTGGGCCAGGATGTGTTCCACGCTCTCTCTCTCCCTCTGCATTTGCTCCTGTGTGCTCTGATCTGGAAATAATATACTAGAATGGCTCTCAACTATGGTGCATGACAGGTCACCACAAATACTGGGTGTATTAGTTCCTTGGCCCATTAAAACTATGCACTACAAACATGGTGATCAATGACAATATAACTCAGTCTTTCACAATTTCTGGAGACTAGAAGACAGGTTTCATGGTGACAGCAGATTATGGTCTCTATTTCTGGGTTTTCAGCTCTGGTCAGCCCCGATTACAAAATTTACCTGGCAGCCCTTAGATGGAAGTCTGCCTTTCTGAGGTAGACTTAGTTAAAGTGAATAAACCACAGTCTCTGAGTCAGCCCCAAATTAAGCCTCCTTCCATAGGACCCGCTGACTAGCCTGAGTTTGCACATCCAGTTCACATGCTTTCATACAAAGACCTCTTTCTCAGGCACCTTTGTTAGAAGTCTTAGCTCTCATGCCCTGCTTAAGCTCTCTTCAGGGATAAGGTGAGCATTTGAAACTACTTTTCTCCAGTCTGACACACTATCCAGTACTTTTCCACTCTTAAGCCTTCTTTATCCTCCTCTCCACCCTCTGGAGCCCATAAAACTCCCGATCCTTTTTTGGGCATCCTTTCAGTGAAGCTCTGTTCCTGGCAGGAGAGAGGAGGCAGGAATAAGCCAGGTGCCTTCTTTCTAGTTCCTCTTGCTTTGTCCTATGGCGATCCAATCCAAACCACTCGCCAGGGAGTCGATTTATGGCCATCCATTAGGGTTTACTTATTATTTGAAGTAGCAAATTTTCTTTATAAAATGTGTTCTTCGTAGCTATAGGTTTATTTCCGAAATGTAATACCACATAGGTCATCCAAAGCAAGATACACATCACTCTAAAGCGTAAGAATGGTCCTATTGAGCAAACGCTTCCTGGGAGCAAAAATAACATTTTATGATCTATTTTTAAAGTAGTGAGCTATATCACAAAACTCTCCAGGAAATACACATGCATTAAAACTTAGAAGTATAAGAAACAGCTTCTGCTCTAAATAGAATATCTAATATAGAAAATAGGAATAGGCTAAATTTAGTTCTTAAAATTACAGAAAACCAGCCTGCTGGAAGCTTTTGTAGAATTTGATGAGGAGAGCTGTGCCTAGCAATTGGATATTATAATCTACAGTTGACTGTCATGGTCTAAACCAATGATGGTGTCTCATCTGCCAATGTATGCAATAAAAAAAAGAGGAAAACAAAGAAAAAATACACTACCTTTAATTTTCCAGATGCAAATTTATAAATTATGGCACATTTTAATAAGATTTATGAGTTTCAATTTCCAACCAAAGAATTGCCTGTGAAAATAAATGCTTCAGATGGAAACTTGAGTTTATGGCACCAAAACAAGTTACAAATGGTGCTCCTATTTTAATACATTCATAATTATTTCATTCTGGATCACATGAAGCATGGAAAGAAAGATACATCTGTTATCATGAACAAATGGAACTTGCAGATCTCTTTCTTTCGTTCTGTCCTCACATGCCTCCAGTCTTATAAAGGCACTCCAAGGTTGTCCTCCAATCACCGATGGAAGGGACCTGCAGGACTGGAACTGTAGCTAGTATAACTTCTGGGAATGAAACGTTTAGATTTCTTGACAGTTAAGTAAAGGAAACATGGAGGCCTGTGGTGTCTTGGGTTTCATGTTAGCCTGCTCACACCACCAGCTGCTTGTTGAGAGAAAAATGAGGCTTCCTGCTTCTATAGAGACATATATCCCCCAAGGAGTAGTTGTATTCTTTTTGATAGGGTCACAATGAGTCAGAGTAGACTTGAGGACAGTGAATTTAAGTATAGAAAGAGAAAAGGAGTAGGAATGAGGATGTTTATTGATCATACAGAGCACAAAAATAGATTTTCCCCTCCCACCAAAAATAGATTTTCAAAGAACATTTGAAAGCATGCATAGTTCAGAAAGAGACTCGGTTATGATATTTTCAAAGTTGGTTCTGTGTTATTTTTTTGGTTGATTTTTTGCTTGATAGTTGGTTTTAGCCAAAAGAAGATTATGTGTGGAATGGTGTTTCAAAGAACATGTTCTGAGTTCATCATTTGGTTTCTGCATAAGTAAAAAGCAGTGGATAAATATAATGGTTCAACATGCCATTGCAAAACATTTCTTTTTCAAAATTAATGTAAGACTAGACATGAGGTTATGCGGATTAAAATGTTCAACATTTTCAGAATTCTATACCCTTCCATTATCCCTGATATCAAACACCATCCCTGCCCTTCCTATAGGCCTTCAAATGCTAGCAACCTGAAATTCAATGCAGTGTCTCACTGAACTCAAGAACTAGGAAGGAAAGGCCTCATCTCGTGGTGGCACTGGTAAATCCCAATTGCAGAGCTTGAGGAAACTGGGGAAATAATCACAGGAGATACACCACCCCCTCAAGTCCCAACAAGGAGAAGTCAAAGGAAAGCAAGTGTAAAGCAGTGAAAGAAGATTAGATATAGGAATGTAGTGAATGGTGATACCGGATCAAGAAAAGTCTCTGCTGAACTCACTAGCCTTAAACGTGATACACTCTCAAAGCTTTTCCATATTAGGACAGTGTTTTGGCAATAGTTCACTGTATTTTACCTGCACTGAGAATGGAGGGTGTTAGTGGGTTAGGCAGTCCTCCTTAGCTGGTGGTTCCAACAAGGGGCCTTGTGATTAGCCACCAAACATACAGCTCCCCACACAACCAGGTAAGTTTTTGACTCTTGGCTTATCTTAAACATCAATACTTCTCCCTTTTCTTCATGCTTTCTATGCCAGTGAATTTTCACTTTTTATATTTCACTTCAGCTATAGCATCATGGCATTTAACTCTAGTTCTACTTTCCTATACAAATATAAGTAATTATCTGTGCAATGTTAACTTGTTTGCAGTCAGTTTACAGAGTATTGTTAAAATTTTCTGCATCAGTGTGAGAAGTATGAATGTTAAAATCACCTAATATTTGTCTCAAAGGTTATTTTTTTAACCTAAAGGTTATTTTTTAAACCTATAGAAAACAAAATCATTTATGTAGTTGGACTTCCTATGGTTTGCATTCTTAATTTTGGGAAGGCATAGTTCATTCAAAACATAGGAGCACAATTTGAATCTTTCTCAATAGGTGGAACATTACAAATGTATTATTGCCCTTGCAGATGGGTGAGCTAGTGGCTGAAACTACAAAGAAGGAACTCAGCACTAATCATCATCTGTTTTAGACTCCCTTCCTAACTGAATCAAAGGAATCAGATATCGTTTCTATTGTTCTTCAGTAATTGAATCATTATTCTTTAAATGTTTCCTTACCCTGAGTTTTATCTAGTTTTAAAAATAGACTGCTCTCTCCTTCTTATTTAAAATAGAAAACTCACTGAAGATTCTATGAGGTAAATGTTCAAATAATCTTTCTGATTTAGTGCTCCATCGTTGCTCACTTAGTATTCACAGTATAAAAAGCAAAATCAAGACTTTTTTTGTTATTCAAGTTAAAATGCATGAGATAGTTTTACATGAGTATGCCAAGATTAGTTAGTGTGCTATCAAAAGCATAATTCACAAGTACTTACAAATGACAGCATTTAAGGTAGCAGTGGACCTGGGTTTTTCTTAAAATTATTATTCATATCTGTTGTAGAATTGATGTATGGTCAAGAAACATTGTATTTTGGGATGCTGATATTCAGCTTAGATTATTGATTCAAACATACGAGTTCACTCCCTCAATTGCTCATCTCATCACATAAAATTATACAAATAAAATAATATAATTTTGAAATTTAAATGCTTTTATATATTTACTTTTTAGGAATAGGTAGACATATGCATAAAACAAAGCCAAAATTATAGAAAATCCTATTTTTAAAAGTCTCTTTTTCACTATGATTTCTTCCATTCTTCTCCCTCTACTTACTATAGATGATTATAATGAATTCTGATTAAAACTTTCTGAATTCTCACAGTATATTATAAGAAATAGTAAATATATATTTCATTTTAGGGGGATTAAATTGTCATATTTGATCAGCAACCTAGGGCATATATTGTTTTCAATCTTTTGTTGTAGTAAATAATAACTGAGATGTAGGTAATTACTTCATATGACTTTTCATTATATAGGTGAGGGCACCGGGTGGTATAATGGGTTGCATGTTGGACGGCTGGCCACAAGATCAACAGTTTGAAACCATCAGCTGCTCAGAATGAGAAAGATGAAGCTTTCTCTCCCATAATGATTTACGGTATTGAAACCCAAATGGGTAGTTCTAGACTGTGCCTTATATGGTTTCCATGAGTCAGAATGAGTTAAGTTACTGTTCTCTCTTTTCTGACACATTGTAAATTCTAGCTTCTGCCCCTGTAGTTGTAATCCCATTGTGGAAGGAGTTGTCTATTGTGCCAATGAGATAGAATTATGGTGAGATATATTTTGAGTCCTCATATTACTTGAGAGGGTGATTCTGTGGAGCATGTTCTGCGGAAGGCAAAACCCATACTGTATCAAAAACATTCTTTTGGTGACGTCCTCTCCGTAACTCAACCAGTGCAGAAGCAAGGGCACTTTGATTATTTTTCACTCTGGCTCCTACAACTGATTTGCTTCTCTTTGACTTCTGGTTGTTGAGACTTGAGGGGTGTGGCATATCTCTTTGATGGCTTCCCCAGCTCCCTCAGGCTCTGCAATTGGGATTTACCAGTGCCCACCACAAGATGAGGCCTTTCCTTCCTAGTTCTTGAGTTCAGTGAGACACTGCACTGAATTACAGATTGCTAGCATTTGAAGGACTATAGGAAGGGAAGGGATGGTGTTTGATAATGGAAGGGTATAGCATTCTGAAAATTTAGAAGATTTTAATCCACATAACCTCATGTTTAGTCTTGCATTAATTTTATAAAAGAAATCTTTTGCAATGGCATGTTGAACCATTATATTTATCCACTGCTTTTTACTCATGCAGAAACCAAAGGGTGAACTCAGAACATGTTCTTTTAAAGACTCTGGACATGTTCCATTTTAGAATATTAATTTATAAATGATAGGATATTTTACAGAACATAAAAAAGACTGAATTAGAAACAAATTAATGGAGACAGTGTGGACTGACTGATTTTTTTTAAAAGCTTTGTGTTTATTTATAAAGAAATTGAAGGTGTATACTTTTTTCTTTAAAATAATCTTCAAGGGGCTGCGCCCCGGTGGCATAGTGGTTGTGTGCGGGACTGCGGCCCACTGGGATGGAGGTTCGATTCCAGCTCCACGGAGCAAAGGCTGGGCCTCCTACTCCCACCACCGGAGGGCAGTGATGCCCAAAATAAATAAATAATCTTCATATTCTATCAGAAAATCTATTAAAAAATTCTTTGCATATTTAACTTGGATGATAAAAACTTACTTGTTATATACCAATAAGCTATGTTAATCTACTTGTTTTATTCTATTGCAATGCACTAGTAATATTATAATCTAATAAGACTTTACAAAAAAAACTTTTACATTTTTATTGAACCAAAATCCAATATTAGTGGCTACCAAACTTTCAAGTTGCATCTTCTTTAAAGAACTTCATTTTACAAGAAACAATGCCAGGATAAGGTTAATTTTCCAATTAAAATATTATGATTTTTGTTCCTTGTGATCAAACTCTGTGATTGACCCAGAGTTGTAATTGTAGTGAAAATAGTTTACACTCAACTGCTGACTGAAAGGTTGTAAATTCAAGTTGCCACAGAAGAAAGACTTAGTGATTTACTCCTGAAAACCAAAGAGCAAACAAAAACATCTATTGAAAGTCCATGGGACATAAATCTTCTCAGACATTCAAAGGGTCCCCCTGAGAATTTCATTGGAAAGCAACTGGTCATAGTCTTCTAGAAAGCAAACCAATTTGGCTTTGCTCTTTATTTTACTGACTTTACACAGAATGCATTAATTTACAGCCTTGTCACACCTACTTTCATCTAATTCACTATCTTTTAAATGTTTTTCATATTTTAACCTATCTTCCTACTCAACACTCCTAAAGTGGTTATCCATTTTCTTTAGTGAATGCATGTGAGAAATAGCTTGTTTTAAGTAATTAGTCATTCTATTTACCTTGCCAATAACTGATGTCTTATTACACTTTTCTAAGGAACCAACTGGCTTCATTAAAATTTAAGTAAAATCCTATAAAACAGTACTATAAAAATACTGTTGATTAATCAGGCAGGGAAAAGAAAATTAGCCTTGCTCTGTTAAACATTGGCACGCAAGAAAATTGCTTAATAACTCTACATCAAAATTTTAATTTACATAATCAAAATATGGCAGCATTCCATGTAGCATCATTTACATGTTTCTCTCTTAAGCACACTGTGCATTTTAAATAAAATTGATATGATCTTACTCTAGTTGTAGTCAAATCTGAAAAATGAAATTTCATGTTTTTAAGAACAACTTAAAATTAAATCTATGAGGAAATCACAATTTCTTTTGCCATTTAAGGAAGCACAAAGACATAGATAAAGTGTATATTTGAGAGCAATTTTGGATCTTTCTTGATTATAAATTCAGTATTCAGGCCATTTATGTAGAAATTTTAATTTACCCCATCCACACATTCCTTGTTCTTGAAAGTCAATTGGTATTCAGAGTTAGCTAATTTTGTCAAAGAGAAAAAAAAAGCAAAAATAAATATCTAATTTGTATTAAAAATTAAATTTATAGAAATTAAGCCATTTTGTTCAAAATAATCCAAATAGCATTTACAAGACACATTGTGATGATTGTAGTAGTTCATTTCCGCCTTCAAGTGGATGCAGTCTTATAGCAGTGCTGTAGCACAGGTCACAGCTGCTTTTGTCAGTTTTCAAACAGTAACTCTTCCAGAGAGTACAAAACCTCCTCTCTCTCTCTCTCTCTCTCTCTCTCTAGAAAGCGCTGGTGGTTCCAAACTAATGACCCTGTGGACTCGTGAGTGGTAGTTCAACACAGAACCAGTGCTCCAGTTTTAACCACTCCTATGAAGGCGCTATGAGTCCGCATCAGCTCAATGACAGTGAATTTTCTTTTTCTGTTTATTTTTTTATACTTTAGTATATTAACTTGCTGTACAATTGCAATGCTACTTCAAAGATCCATCATTTGATTTAGGCATTCATTGATCTTTCTATATAATATCTGAGCACATTAACAAGTGTGAGAGTAAGCTACATTTTTAAAAAAGAATAGAAAGCTGACTCAGTGATAATTATTTCATTTGCAATTCAAACTTTGAACTGTAAGAAAAATAACATTAGTGTTTTAGAAGAAAAGAAAATGTAAATATTTGGAATATTTATAGCATAAGATATAATCTATGATTATGAGATATAACATAAATGGTACTTTTATATATTAATGCTAGGTTATTTTATATTTACATAAATAACATGTAAAGATACACAGAATCCATAAAAGTTCTGGTTCAAGTCATGCTATATTTCTCATTTGGGCATATTTCCTAATTTCTTCTCTGTTTCACTTTGGTTTTCTTAAAAAAGGAAGGGGATACTAATTGCACTGAATCCTCACTTGAAATGGTCCAGATTTATGCAAATAAACAATAGCTGTTATCCCTTTGACAGCCTTATAATAAATACTTTATATTTTCTAAGTCTCAAAAATCCTTTAAGGTAAATTGTAGTATTATCTCTCATTTACAAATTAAAAAATAGGGCTGGAGTTCTGAGAATGTAAACATATACTTTAAAGTCACACAGTTTGTGTGGCCATGGGTTCAAATCCAGGTACCTTTGCCCCTCAATTCACTGCGCTCTAATGTATACAGTAGATGCTCGAGAAATGCTGGGTGTGTTCCTCACTCTATCCTAACATCTTGAGCAAGTGAATACACTTGAGCTTTAGCAAGACATATTTACATCCAGTACATGAAAAAATGGCATGGGAGACGCATCTGATCTCTTCTGGCTTCACCTGGAAGGAGATTCCAACTCCACATCTCCATAAGGACAATGCCTGTGAGGCAAAAGCCAGGCATGCCTCTAGCGTCTTACCTTTTACCCTCTGTGCTGGCAATGACTCTTCTTCATAAAAAGCACTCTCACTCTCTGTTGCATTTGATAGGTTTATCCAATTACCACACAGGACTCACAAACAATAAAATACTTATAATGAGAGGGATTAATAGGAAACAGCATGGTGCAAGAAGTTTGGCTCAAAATCGATACTAAAACATTTCTTTTGTCCACAGGACATCTTCTCAATCATGTTGTTTTGGTCCTTAGTCTCTCAGCCACATATGGTGCCTGTATACTGCCCAGCTTGGACTGGTCTTACAAAATTATTTTAGCACTAATAAGTGACCAAAGTTCAACCTACTCTTCAACTCTCCTCTGACCAAAGACTTTCATTGCATGTGTTGGGAGATCCACTCTTCTGTCCCATGGTCTTGTGTGACCTTGGTATAGTTACATCTGGTGCTACTAGGACTTCTACCTGTGGGGATCTTTGCAAGTATAGGTAGGCTGGAGAAGCAAATTCATAGAAACTTATATGTGTATAAGAAAGAATTTTATGTACCAGAGCAATTGAATACTGAGAAAATATCCCAACCCAGTCCAGATCAAGTTAATAAGTCCAATATTATCCCATATGTCCAATACTACTCTGTATACTCCTCTTCAGATTCATGAAACTCTTGAAATGACACGGAATGCAGGATGAGCACAGGCCAGTAGGTGGAGAGTTTTGTGGATTCAGCAGCAGTGCAAGTATCTCAGCCCTGGCGTGGGGCTCCACCGGGCTCCTTCATCTCAGGACTCTGGGGTAGTTTCATGCATCTTCTCATCGGGAAAAACAAAGCAGAGAGTCTGTGTCTAACTGGCCTCCAGTGAGCTACTTATTGCTGTGGGGCTTCTAATGATGTCTTCAAGCTGTCAGCTGATTGACAGGCTACACTCCACCCATTTGTAATTTGGCATCAGATTATGTAACTACCACAGACCACCTCTGTGTCAACTTGACACTCTTACACAACTATTTAGCCTCACATATATTTTAACAAAGCCTTAATAAAATCATAACTATACCAAACAGAATAAAACTAAAATGCATATAATTCAGCATGTGTCATCCTCACGTAGATATAATATTCTATAAGTGAACAAAGTAGTACTCGATGCTTAACAACTGCAGTTAAGTAACACCTACACCATAACCCTGTAAATATATTCCAGTACCTATAGGAGTTTGCAAGTCAGCTACTTCATGACTTTATCCTCCCCAGTTTGGATATGCACTTTCTATACTGCCCACTTACATCAATCCAGTGCCCTGAAAAGACCATTGTATTCTTTGACATGAAGACTCTTCATTTCATGTGAAACCTACATCCATAAGCAAAGCATCTGGAAAGGCCATCCATAAAATCAGCAGCAAAATGCACCTGTTCACAGACTTAAAATCTTCTCTTCCTCTGATTGGGTTTATCAAATCAAAGTGGACTGCCTCACTTAGCCTCAAAAGGGTGTGCATTGGTCATCTTGCCTTTAGAATAGGGAAACTGTAACAAAGTCTCACTAGCCTTAGCCCTCTTGTGCTAGGTCATGAACTTCAGACCAGTCAACCTGTTCTCGTTTTCTACTGTAGTCCCTGTAAAACAGGTTCATGGATATCAGTGACCAGCCTCAACACATGTCTTTATTGCTCCATTCATCTCACTTCCACTCAGTAAGTGGATCCAGTTGGTCACCTAGCAAGCATTTCAGCCTGTGATAGATTCTCTTTAGCATTCATCCCTAGAGAAGAGTTTTCTTCAATTTTCCAGATTTTTTTTCTAGCTTCTGAAGAAAACAGGTTATTCAAAATTCAAAAATCTAGAGCTCGCTTTTTTTCTATTCAATCTGTCAAGAGCCCCATAGGCAAGTCTCTTCACCGTTGCATGCCCTGAGCACTTAAGACACTTGATGGGGCTTATCTTTTCAGAGCTTTCTTTGTAGGTATGTCCTAAACCCATTTAAGGATCCAATTTCAATAACTAAAGACAAGTGGCCTTGCAAGCTCTCTATTTCATGCCTACCAATAATTATTTCTATAAATTCTTATATCTCCAATAGTAAGCAGAAGAAATCAGTATAAACAAAGCAGCACCACCAGGATTCCTTCTTTAAACATAGACATAAAGAAAATTTACTTTTAAATGGTTTAGTTATACCATGGCATTCCTATTGTTTAACACTGAAAGTGTGTATGAAAGTATTAAAAGTGTCTATTGCTCACATTTTTATACCTGTTTCTATAAAAAGATGCAAACATAACATCCTGATGAGATGTTCATAGGAAACAAGAAATGATTCTTATCAAGTGGGTTATTCAAGGAGTGTAAGAGCAGCTAACGTGGTTTGTTGTGGAGGTCATGTGCTGCCAAGATAACTAGACTAGAAATTTGAAGACTCACATTGGAATATTGATCATTACTTGTTACCTAGCTATTTTAAAAGTTGTTCAAACTTGAATTTCTTAGTAGATGACATTGGACAATATTACTCTATCTCTCTATGTATGATGTAGTAAGGTTAACTATATTATAAGCACTGTAGAAATTCAGGAATCTAAAAACTTTATTAATAATGTCTATAAACATGTGGTGTTTCACTAGACATTTGCCAAAACCTGAAAAATAGATTATGAGGATATTAGAATGGAATGAAATATGTGACTAATAACAGTATTACGAATGTGCAAGGAGGCTTCAGAAAGTTTGTGTGAAAATTACATTATCTTGCCATTCCATTTTTTCTTTTCTTTTTTTAAATCATTTTTGTTTGAGGCTCATACAGCTCTTCTCACCTCCATCCATTCATTATGTCAAGCACTTTTGCACATTTGTTGCTATCATCATTTTCAAAACATAGTCTTTCTACTAGAGCCCTTGGCATCGGTGCCTCATTTTCCTCCTCCCTCCCCCACACTGCCTCCCTCACAAATCCTTGCTAATTTATAACTTATTATTATTATTCATGTCTTACACTGACAGATGTCTTCCTTCACCCACTTTTCTGTTGTCCGTCCTCCATGAAGACCATTTTGATCAGTTCCCCTCTCTACCCCACCTTTCCCTCCCCCTCTTGGTATTGCTACTCTTATTATTGGCCCTGAGGAGTTTATCTCTCTTGAATTCCCTGTATATCCAGCTCCAATCAGTACTAGTAGAACCCTCTGGTCTAACTAGATTTGTAAATTAGAATTGGAATCATGATAGTGGGGAAGTATTAAAGAACTAGGGAAAAGTTGTATGTTTCAATGGTGCTACACTGCACTGATTGACTCAACTCCCCCTGCTCCCCTCCCCATGACCCCTCTGTAAGGGGATGTACAATTGCCTACAGATGGGCTTTGGGTCTCCAGTCCGCATGCCCCTCATTCACAATGATATGACTTTGTTGTTTTTGTTCTTTGATGCTTGATACCTGATCTCATTTACACCTCCTGATCACAGAGGCTGGTGTGCTTCTTCCATGGCCATTCCACTTTTTCACTGTTTTTGAAGCCCCTTCATATGAAACAATCTCACAAAAGTAAGTGTGGGCAAAGTGTGGACCTAACTAAATTTTGAAATGAATGGAGACTATAAACTATAGATAAAACAGTTATAAATAGGTATCTTATTTGGAAAAGTTGTTTGTCATGTTGGTATGGGTTATTCTGAGACTATTATACATGTTTACTGAAGAAATCAAATAGTCAAGTAAATAGATGATTAATGGTAGAAGGCAGATTTTTTCACTAGTAAAGTGGAAAGCACTTAGAATGATGCATGTTTTTGTTAGATTTGGAAATGTCAGCATAAACTTATTCACTTTAAAATAAACACAGTTGGTTATATATAGAATCATTGTGAAATATGTTTCTGTACTCGCATGGTAAGTATAACAAAAATGCATTGCCAGCAAATGGCTTCTGACTCATAGTAACTCTATATGATCGGATAGAATTTTCTTCTCAGGGTTCCAAGGATCTACACCTTTAAGGGAAACAAATTCTATTTCCTTCCTCTGTCAATCAAGAGGATTTACAAACAAAGATACCTGGTAGCAACAAGCAGAACTAACACCCAAATCGGGTTTGCAATATTATTTTCATATAAAGGAACTAGAGATCTTGGCAGAATGTTTTTTGTTTACCACGATGGGGCAAGAAATATTGAGATGAACCTATCATGCCAGAAAATAAAAACTTCTCAGAAACAAAGCAGATTAGAGCACTGAACTCTGATAAGCGTACCTCAAGGGACACAGGAGCCAAATGAAAGTGCACATGAGCAAAGCTAAAGCAATTTGAGCACAAGCTAACTAGACGAGTACTGTGTTTTAACCCCAAGAATCCACAAGCCATGCATTCATAGGGATTCAAACAAATGACTGAGCAAGGAAATGCAGGAGAATAGGAAGACCCCACTGTCATACGAAAGAATTCCAAATTATTTATGTAAATATACTGTCTTCAGAGGGGATCACCTTAAGGGCACACAATTATATGTGTCTTAATGCCACATCTTTCCATAGTGCACAGAATAGAAATGGGGGGAACAAGGATGAAAGGAAGTTACAAGGGGAATGATGCTGAATAAGAGCTAAGCCATGCCACCTGTAGGAGTGGACTTTATGCTCCTGATATTTTATGTACTTCAATCCATTGTTTCTCATAGGAATATATCAGAACCCAAAGAAGTGTTACTGTTGTGGCTATAGATTTTTTTAATGCCCTAGGATCCATAAAGAATATAACTGAAAACTTGAGGAGGCTTAAAAAATTTATGGAAAACTATAAGTTAGAGAAAATGGAAACTCTTCATCAATTTTTGGAAGCCTCCTCCTAGATGGTTTCTGGTACCCACTACCAACTTCTCAAAAAGACCTTATTAAAAGGTTCCATATGGAGTAAGAAAAATGTCCAGAAAAAACTTTAAAATGATAAAGAAGACAGGTTTCCTGCTTGGAATGAAACTAACCTGCTGGTTCAATTTTAAGGCAAACTCTGGTCGTGGTGTTCTTCATGTCTTTGAGTCAGATTGCACTCAGAGTCATCCCATGTACAACCTAAAGAAATACTATCTTCTCCTGTTCCTTTCTTAGAGTCATTGTTAGAATTGGGTCCATTGATACAGTCACTGTGTCAATCTTGTCAAAGATCTTCCTCTTCAACAACCCTCCACTTCATTAAGCATGATCTCTTTTTCCATGGACAAGCCTCTCCTGGCTTTACCTCTTGACCCACAATGAAGACTGCGGCCCTTGATCTCCATGAGCAAGTGTGTTAAGTGCTCCTTGAATATCAGGATAACAGGTAAAATTAGGAGAAGAGGAGAAATGGTTGATGTCACAGATTTTGTCTTTCTTGGATCCACGATCAGTGCTCATGGAGTGAGGAATCAGAAGATGAGTTGCTTTAGTAGAGTATTGAAGAGCAAAGATGTTACTTTGAGGCCTAAACTGCACACCTGACTCAACTCATATTTCCATTGGCCTCATATGCATGTAAAAGTTGGACATTGGATAAAGAAGAGGGAAGAAGAATCAATAAACTTGAGTTGCGGTGCTGACAAAGAATATTGAAAAGTATCATAGATTGCTAAAAAATAAAACAGTCTGTTGGAAAAAGTACAGCCAGAGTGCTCCCTATAGGCAAGGCAAGACTGCATTTAACATACTTTGAACATATTGTCAGGAGAGACTAGTCCGTGGAGAAGGACATCATGCTTGGTAAAGTCTAGGGGCCCTCAAGGAGATGGTTTGTGCAGTGGCTGCAGCAATGGGCTAAAGCATAGGAGCCATTGTGAAGATGGTGCAGGATGGGGCAGTGTTTCATTTTGTTGTGCATAAACTTGCTGTGGGTTGAAACTGCCTCAACAAAAGCAAAAGCAGCCGTTTAAGGCATAAGATAAAATTTAACCAAAGACAATGCAGGAAACGATTAATTTTAAAAATAATGTTAGATGTAGAAATCAGGCTAGCATATGGATAATCTCTAATAATAACAAACACATTTGTGTTTTATGTTTCTACAGCAACGAAGTATTAATGGTCCACATGGTTGTGTTTCTACTGAGTGGTATACTGGGGCCAGCTCTTACCTTCTTCCAAGAGATAATTGCAAACATCTCTTCCAGAGTCAATTGTTAAACACCTCACAGCATACTACTGCCTTTGCATGTTAAATGTTTTTTTGATATGCTCTCTGCCATTTTTACCTAATTTTATATTTTGAAGCTTTGCATCCATCCCTAAAGAGTCAGTCTAATGTGATTCCTGCCAAACAACATCCTTGGTGTATGTTATATTTCATGCGTGTGAATACTCATGAGTTGCCATAGGTTTGAATAAACTAGAGAGAGAACATATACAAGTATATGCTGCCTAATATTCACAAGATGGTCTGTGCAAAAAGACAGTGTGCTATTTTGATTGTGTAATAGTGTCCCAACAATGTTCAAATCACAGAACCACTAAGATCACACTAGTTCACCTGAGTTGCATGGTGGCTCCTCTCTGTGGATAGCCTCTCCCCACAACTGGAGAATGTGCCCCTTCCCAGGGACAGAGATCTCCCATCTGACATGTGGGGCCAGAAGAGCTCTTCCTTCTGATCAATGATGCTGGTTCCCTTACTCCCTTTGACTATTGTAGCAGAGATGGGGTTGGGGGCTAGAAATTGAGTTTAGAGCTAAGAAATTGTCTACCCCGAGATTCTGTTTTTCTCTGAGAATGAGATGGACACCCTAGTCATGAAAGTCTTCAAGAGGCATTGGAGAAGATTGCAGCCCTAAGGGATGATCAGGTGTACCTTACTGCTCCACTCCCTGACAGATGCTTATGTCCTAAAATGGTTCCCCTTAGCTGACATGCATATTACGCCCCCTTCAATAACAATGAGCTACTCTCCTAGCAATAGCTGGAAGAGTTGTTTGTCCAGGATCTCCAAGACATTACTGAAATCAAGATCAAGAGAAATACCTCATGATAATCTTCTGAGTTGGAGCCTGAGAAAACACCATCATTTCTCCAAGATTTCCAAGGTGGAAGCATGCTAGGATACATAGGTACCTGTGTTTCCCTCCATGAGAACTTAAGGATGGGTTCAACTTTTTGGTCAGAGACCTTGCACACAGAAGAGGAGATCTTGCTTTTGTTTGGCATCCTAGTTTGGTGAGTACAGAATGGATCTTAAAAGCTTGTGAGTAGTGCTCTAAAGTACAACTATTGATCTCTACTCATCTAGTGCCAAAGAGAAAGTAAGAAAACAAAGTTCCTAAGGTGAAACTACAGGAACTTCTGCCTCATCTACCCCAAGACCAAAAACTTCGATGGTACCCAGCCAACCAAAATAGCCATTCAAATCAATGCAACAATAGCTGTACCCTGACAGAAGCAAATATGGAGCAGAAGCTCAGATGTCTTAAAGCAAAATAACATAATA
Organism: Nesogale talazaci; assembly: GCA_004026705.1. Lineage (NCBI taxonomy): Eukaryota > Metazoa > Chordata > Mammalia > Afrosoricida > Tenrecidae > Nesogale > Nesogale talazaci. Next base: position 16,072 of record PVJH01023313.1, on the reverse strand, counting down.
AAGTCCAAAGGATTGGACTGGAAAACTCCCCAAGGCCAGGACCAGTTAACTATGCACATAGGCCAGAAGTCTTCTTCCTAGGTACCTCTCTGTAGCCCTCGACTCTGCTTGTTGTTCTTGTGCGCTGTCCTGTCATTTCGACTCATGACATGAAGTGGCAGAGTAGAAATATTCCATGGAGTTTCCCAAATGGTAAACGTCAAGGCAGTAGGTCTTTGCTCCTATGGAATCGCTGTGTGTGTTTGAACTGCAGGTCTTTGGGTGAGTAACAGAACTCTGAGCAATTTTGTGGTGGAGTGAAACTTCTTATATGGCTTTTTTATCCAAGTCTATGTCACCCCCACCATAGGATTGGGTGAGACTATGCAAACAGGTGTGTATAACACTGATGGAGATTGGTCCATTTTTGGTTGCTATCCCCTCACTGTAAGGATGAGCTAACATCTCCATCAGCAGTGGATGAGGATTCCAATTTCTCTGCATCCAATTTCTCTTTCATCACTGTGACATTCCTGCTGACAAGACACATGGAGCTACACTGATGGAGTCAGAGCCCAGAAGCTGGAGGAACCATGTGGAGACCCACACTAGTCCTGAGATGCTTCAATCACCACTGAATCCACAAGACTTTCCACCCACCAGCCTGTGGTCATCCTGCATTTTGCACCATCGCATGTGTTACATGAGTCTGCAAAGGAATTGATATATTTTTATAGGGCATATGGGCTAATATGGGCTTGTGGACTTGTTCTGAACTAAGCTGGGATGTTTTCTCAAGATTAAATTGCTCTTGTATATAAAGTTCTTTCTTGTACACACACACAGAGGCAAGAGAAACCTGAAGGTCCTTGGAAAAGCAAATTGAAGCGCTCTATCTGAAGTGGCAGAGGCCTCCAGGAACAGGTGCATTACAGACTGTGTCACAGAAATAGCATAGTCGCACTGGCACTTTGGAGTACCTTCTCCTCATCTGACCCACGACAGGAACCACTGGGCAGACAGGCAGGCAGGCAGGATTCCTGGCCAATGGAGAGACAGGCCAAGGGATCACGTGGCTGAGAGACTAAGGTCGAGCCCGATAGCCCCACATATCCTGTTTTCAACGCTTCTTCAAATGTAGCAGTCCAGTTGTTGAAGGTCTTCAAAATACAAACCAAATCAAGCAAACAAACCACAAAGCCCCCCTCCGCCTCCCCTCACTTTTATTGAGTTTGAGTGTAACTCTGCCCAGCAAGTTAGGTTCCCCTTGACATTTTCCATGCTAATTATTTGGTGACATCAGTTACATTCTTCACAGTACAGTCGTGTCCTCTATTTTCCTGTTATAGGTCACTAATTATAGGTAAGTGTCAATTAGCTAATTAAGTAGACTGACCGTTCTATGACAATGTCTTAATAAGATAATCATGTATATGATACAATATGCTCAGTATATTCTTAAGTACTTTATATACATCAAATCAGATAAATATTATTCAGAGAGTTTCATCTTATAGAAGAAGAAACTAAGAATCAAAATATAGCAGGACCAAATTAAGGTCCCACACTTACTTGGCTGTCTTTCTAACCCAATGATGGGATTTAGAGAGAGTATTTTAATAACTTTGACAGAGATTTCCCCACTCCCTTCCCTGGACTTTAATAATGCACCACAATCACCTCTATGGCCTCTTAAAAATACAGATTTCTGCTCTTCCAAGTTTTTTATGTATTACTTCTGAGGTGGGACCTAATCCTTTCTCTTTTAAATGCAATTTCTGTGTGTCTGATGCTTCCAGTTATCATGTTTTTGAACCATTTCCTGGTTCCATATACATATAATTATGTAATAAAAGGTTCATATTCTACCTTCATAATTACATTTTAAAATTTTCTTTTTGTAGAAAAATAATTTAAAGTCTAATGAAAGATATAATGTGAGGACCCCCTGGGTCCTTTGAAGGGAACAATTCCAATCAAATGAAAAATATTTGTGGATAACTGATACCACAGACTCCTACTGTCAATACAACAAAGCCTTTCATGAGAATTCTGTTCATAAATGATTCTCCTATCCAGCAAGAAACTTTTTGCTGATATTTGACATGTACAAAAATATTTAATTCGGGCTGAGCCCCGGTGGCATAGTGGTTGTGCGCGGGACTGCGGCCCACTGGGACAGAGGTTCAATTCCAGCAGTGGGGCTGGGCCTCCTACTCCCACCACCGGAGAGCAGTGATGCCCAAAAACAAAACAAAAATATTTAATTCTAGTACTGAAGTATTAGGGAATGTAACCACATTTTTGAAGAAACAGAACATTTAGATATCCTACTTATTTCTGTTTTGTCATTGATTACCTGTGTGACACTGAAAGATCATATGACATCTATTTTCTTACCCATAAAATATGAGTTTGAGTCTAAGTATAATTATTATTTTCCTCCATCTATAGATGAACAATTCAAAAGTGAGGGCTAATGATCTCCCTGCAGGGATCTGAGTAGAGGTTCTACTACAGAGCTAGTTTATGCTGTTGCAAGCAGACCTGTGTCTTTCTTGTTGTTGAAAAGGAGAAAATAAAAGGGAACTCTGCAGTGGCCTACTAATCATGAATCTATGCAACAGTGACAGTTAATCTTCTCTTCCTATTAATAGATGCATATGCCTTGGGGCTTAACATTTTTCTACTAGCTTAATAAGGAGAACAATATTGAAGGAGTGGCAGGGAGAGATGCTTCATTGCATAGCCAGGAGCTATTGATGTACTGCTCAAAGGGGTAAAATCAAGAGAAAAGGCAGGATGGCAATTCGGTATTGGCCATGCCAGCAAGTTGTGCCCAGCAGAAATGAAAAGCAGGTCATTTTGATCTGTTTTGGTGTATCTTCAGGAGCCTATTCAATTAAAACCCCAGATGAACTTTCAGTAACCATGATGCTTTACGAGCTGTCCAAAAAGGAGCTCAAGATATATTCAGTTTCAAGAACGTGCCTTGGTATACTTTCGACAGGTACATAAAAGGAAAATGAAGTTAAATTCCCCTGATTTTTCAAGACCATTGGCATTTCCAGTTCAAGAAGACCTTGTATCTTGTGCTCTGTGGCGTCAGGGATTCATGAACACAGGAAGCTCGCCACCTGGAAAGGGCCACATAGGCAGGTGAACTAGACAGCTCTTCACATGAATGTAAGTGCTGTTTTATATGATTTCTACTCTTTATTTAAATGGATTTTTATCACACCTGAAGAACAATGCTCTGGCAGTGGCTCTGAGTTCCTCAAATAATTTTTTTCAAGTACCTATAAATAGTCCTTTGATAGAAAGTTATATAAATAGTCTAGATCTTGAGTTTAATTGGTTTGTCATTGAATCCCTCACTGAAGAATACTTATTCAATTCCTATACTTACTAAGTATAAAAATAGTATATATTAAACTTCATTTTTGGTGTTTTAGGTATTATATTGATGAACCATCTTGCATGGAATCAAACTTATAACTAAAGCCTACTTAATAAATTTAAGCTAGTCAATCATATTTGAATACTTACTATGAGGACAATCTTTGCTAGACATAGAGCCTACATCTATGAAAGATAACTGCCCTGGCCCAGTATGTCATGTTAGTAAGAAAGTAAATCTCCTTCAAGCCAATCTAAGAAAATATTTATAAATATAATTTCTCTGATTTCCTCAAAGTAGGACAGGTGTGTCTGGTTGTTGGGCAACTTGTGGTAATGAATATCAACCACAGTTCTAGGAAAAGCTTTTTTAATTTACCACAAATATGAGGGTTGATTTATATTATCTGGAAAATGAGTATAATATTCCTAGAGGTTACAGCATTTGAACTGAAATTGAGTTACAAACACCTTCACCTTTCCAGAAATAGTGCTATATTGCTCTCAAAAGTTGTTTGTTCCCATCTAAGCCACAGTTCATATTTGAATACCACTTGTTGTTGTTCCACTTTCTGGTTAACACTTAGCACTGTCAGACATAGGATGTTTTGGCACATTCAGAACTTCTTCACTCCATCTAAACATAGAAATGCTGAGAAGCAGCATGATGTACAATGCCCATGACTACAATCTCAATTTCCATTATGACCACGACTTGGTTGTATCACCGTGACTATATGGCCCCAAATTTCTCTGTGCAATGAAAATGATGCCCTACGGATTGTTTTAAGAAATAAATGAGTTAGCATGGCCATGCCTATGTGCAGAAAAGTTACACTAAATATTGTTTTTACTAAGTATAAAATATGTAAATGGAGGCATAAAGGTGCATACATAGAACTTTAAGTTAGGTTATCACCTGCTGCATTGCTGTTGTGTTTCAGGCCTTGTATAGCAACATTAATATATAAAAATTATAAAATGTAACTGTTGTTGGGATTGTACAATTATAACATCACTGGAGAGTGGCACAAACTACAGGAAATGGAAATACCATGGGAAGCAGAAATCCCTTTACTTGGGGTTTATCCTAAAGAACTTAGAAACAAAGCTCAAGCTGATATTTGCATACACATGTTCATTGCAGCAATATTCGTAATAACAAGAAGATGGAAAAAACTAAATGTTCACCGGTGGAAAAATGGATAAACTTTAGTACATTCACACAATGGCATACTATACATCACTAAATAATATTGATGAAATTGTGAAATACTTCATGATGTATTTGAATGACATTAAACTAGGTGAAGTTATCAGTCATCAAAAGACAAATATTGTATGGAACTACTGCTAAAAAATAAATGGAGACATACTTTTTCATATCAATTAAGAAGTCATTGATAGATACTTGGAGTGGCAGGGAAAAGAAAGGAAGTAAAAATGATGCATTGGAGAGTAGACAGGTGGTCAGTTTAGTAAAGGGGAAAATCATATTCTACAAGAGGAAGAAGGGGAAAGGTATTGGGAGGGTAGTGAGTGTTTAATTTGTTGAATACAAAAAATTACGGGCTAAAATTTAATTCTCCCCTAATTGACAATAGCTAGAACAACACAACAAGTCACTACCATCTAGTTGATTCAGGCTCACAGTGTCGCTATATCAGAGAGTAGAATTGTCTGTAGATTTCTGTGATGGAATCCTTATGAGGCTTGAAAGCATTTTACTTATGGAGAGGGTGGTAGTTTTCAAACATCTGACCTTGGGGTCAGCAGCCCAAAGTAGTTCCAAGGTCCTGAACTTAAAAAGAAATTCAACTTGCTGACGGTGGCGGGGCGACGCGGCGGCAGTCCCGGGAGGGTAGTCCTGGGGAGGATGGCTTTGCCCCGTCGACGCTGGGGACCCGAGAGCATTGGGATGCTATGTATGACAGAGAAATGCAAACTCTCCAAGAATATGGAGATGCAGGAGAAATCTGGTTTGGAGAAGAGAGCATGACATGTTTAATAAAGTGGATGAAAATACAGAAGATCCCACTGGATGCTTCAATAGTTGATATTGGAACTGGAAATGGTATTTTCCTGGTTGAATTTGTTGCGGCCCGAGGTGATCTGCCAAGATGGTTCGCTACTCACTTGACCCAGAAAACCCTACAAAATCCTGAAAATCCTGAGGGTCGAACTTCCGGGTCCACTTCAGGAACACTCTTGAACAGTGCAAACCATCAAAGACATGCACATCTGGAAAACCACCAAGTACCTGAAAGACACACTTTGCAGAAGCAGTGTCTACCCTTCCGACGTTACAATAGTGGTGTTGGTAGGTGGGCCAGGCCAAACAGTGGGGTGGTCCAAAAAGAGTTCTAAATTTTTTCTTCACCTGCTTAGAAATGCAGAAAGTAATGCTGAACTTAAAGGTTTAGATGTGGATTCTCTGGTCATTGAGCACATCCAGGTGAATAAAGCCCCCAAGATGCGCCGCCAGACTTACAGAGCTCATGGTCGCATCCATCCATACAGGAGCTCCCCCTGCCACATCGAGATGTTCCTTACTGAGAAAGAACAAATTGTTCCTAAGGCAGAAGAGGAGGTTGCACAGAAGAAAAAGATTTCCCAGAAGAAATTGAAGAAGCAAAAACTCAAGGCTCGGGAATAAATTAGGTTTAAGATAATAAAAGTTATTAAGAGTTGGCTTAAAATAATAAAAGTTAATAAGAGTTAAAAAAAAGAAATTCAACTTAGATCCCATCAATCTAGTTTTTAAATAAATCTGTTAATGGTAATAATTACAGGCAACATTTATATCATATTATGTTTCAAGAACTTTTCTAGGAATATTTTAACTAGTTAACTATGAATAAACCTTTGAGAAATGTACTAGTGTTTCCACTAGCCCTATTTTATAAATGAAAAAACTGACACATAACTGTTCTAGTCATTTGCAAAAATCCCGTGATGACTAGAATAGTGAATAGGATTTGAAGAATCAGAATCCCCAGTAGCTGGTTGTAAACCCCATAGTTTGAACATCAGTGCTATATATCAACTTGTAGAGCATATTGTTCTATCTAAACTCAGGGTCACTCATCTCAGGTATTAAAACTAAGATAAACCCCCACACACTCACACACCTATAGGGGTTACTATGAAGGTCATTATAAATTAAATAATATTTTACTAATGAGAAGCTTTATTTAGCTATCATATTGTGCTGTAAAACACAGGTTTTTGAATATTCACATTTTTGTACTATAGGTTACAATTTAAACTCTCCAGATGAATAAAGTGTAATCTTCATAGTTTAATACCTTTTATTGTATTACATGCAAAAGAGGCTGTCAAATAGAGATATTCATCACCTTGTGAAAAAATGAGTTTCATTAAAGTGAGTGATCACATCTTGATTATAATTTATAAATATTTATTTTTATTTTCCTGTTCACTATAACAAAGACTAATCACAAGCCATCTATTCTGGAATGAATTAAGGTACATATAATTTTTTATATTATTGAAGATTTGGATACCCAAATGAGTTGGTAATTGTCGAAAGGGTGGGTGCCTTTGCATAGTGGAAATTGAAATTTATATTATTCAGATTTGAAAGCTGGGGAGGGAAAAGATATGTGATGAGATTTGAAAACCTGGTGGGAAGTATTAAACTTCATATATATATATGGATAGAGAGATCATTGGAGACTGAATTAAAGTACACACATTTCAAGAGCCCAACCACACCATGACAAAAAAACTAAGGATGTGCAGCAGGGAATGGAGTTCCAGATGGAGTGCCAAGGATATACTTTGGGGCCAGGGCGTGGCACCCCATCTGACTCAACTGGGGAACACTCTTGGAGGTCAACAAACAGATCCTGAACTATTCACAGGTTTTTATTTTGTTATTATTTTTATTTTTTTATACACACACATATATATGGCATTTGGATTGCTTTGTTGTTATCATTATTTTATTTTCTTTGGTTGCTGCAGCCTAGGATGCCTTTGTTTTTTGAACATAATGTTGTCTCCCCAGGTTTATCTAGATAAGATAAGCTGAAGGAACAGTCTGGGGCAAAAATGAGAGGACTGATGGTCCCAGGGGTCGGGCATGGAGATAGGGAGGAGGGGGAACAAGATGGTGTTGACTAGGACAAGGACAAGGAAATAAGATTCAAAATCAGTGACAAGGTGGGTGTGAGACACCAATAGGGATTGATCAAGAGTAATGTGACAGAGAGAAAATACTGAAACCCCAAAAGGGCCTGAACATGATAGTGGGGCAAGAGAAAAGTGAAAGTAAATAGAAGAAAGAACTGGGCAGTAAAGAGCATTTATAGAGGTCTAAATACAGGCATGTACATAGGTGAATATATTTATATAGGACAATAAGCATTAGATCAATGTGTATATATGTATAGGGTTAGTATTAGGACAGCAGATGGGCATTGGATCTCCACTCAAGTATTTCCTCGGTGCAAGGATATTTTGTTCTATTAAATTGGCATTGCATGATGCTCACCTTCCCAACATGATCGCTGAAGACAGATGTGTGCATAAGCAGGTGTGGTGAAGAAAGCAGATGGTGCCCAGATGTGAAAAGGTGCAGTGTCTGAGGTCTTAAAGACTTGAAAGTAAGCAAGCAGACATCTAGCTCAGAAGCAACAAAGCCCACGTGGAAAAAGCACACCAGTTCAGGGGACCACAAGGTGTCAAAAAGATCAGTAATCAGGGTTCAAGAACTGTAAATCATAACATTGCATGTTCACCTCCCTGATGTGACTGCTGATGACAAATGTGTGCATAAGCAAATGTGATGAAGAAAGCTGATGGTACCTGGCTATCAAAAGATATGGCATCTGAGGTCTTAAACGCTTGAAACTAAACAAGCAACCATCTTAGCTCAGAAGCATCAAAGCCCACATGGAAGAAGCACACCAGCCTGTGTGACCATAAGGTGTTGAAGGGATCTGATATCAGGCATCAAAGAACTAAAAATTTTATCTTTATAAATGAGGGGGAGTACTGAGTGGGCATCCAAAGCCCATCAATAGGAAAAGTGACATCCCCTTGCAGAAGGATTGCAGGGAGGAGAGGAGCCAGTCAAGGTACAGTGAGGTAACAATGAGGTATGCAATTTTCCTTTACTTCTCAAATGCTTCCTACCACCCACTATCATGATTCCAATTATATCTCACAAATCCAGCTAAAGCAGGAGATGTACACTAGGGACGGAAACTTGGGGAATTCAGGTTAAATGATCCCTTCAGGACCAGTGGTGAGTTGGGGATACTGGGAGAGTGGAGGGAGAGTGGAGTAGAATTGGGGAACCAATTGCAGGGATCTACATATGACCTCCCTGGAGTACAGACAGTGAGGAAGTAGGTGAAGGGACACATTGGACAGTGTGCGATATGAAAATGTAATAACAATGTGTAAATTAGTAAGGGTTCATGGGGAAGAGGGAATAAGGAGGGAGGGGAAATATGAGAGGCTGGTTCTGGGGGCCTAAGTGGAGGGAGGATGTTTCAGGGGTGATGATGGCAACAGGTGTGCAGATGTGGTATGTTTACAATTGATATATCTATTGATTGTGATGGGAGTTGTATGAGCCACCAATAAAATTATTTATAAAAAATAGATTAAAGGAATCTATTAAAAATAAAAAATATAAAATGAAATTCTTGAGTATTAATGAAGAGGTTGGAAGTTCAAACCTACTTAGAGGCATCTAAGAAAAAAATTTCTGGTGATCTATTCTGATAGGTAACAACCATGAATTCCTATGTAACATAATTTTGATTTGTGGCACATGAGGTTGTGAAGAATTGGAAATGGCTGGCTGACAGTTGGTTTTAACATAAAAATCAATAAGAATTGTATTTCCATCATAGATTTTGAATTCTTACTCCTGAAGATAGTATAAAAACTTGGTATCTTGGACAACATCAATTCTTTCTTTGGACTTTATGCAAAAATTGCTCAGTCATGGATTTTGATAGTTTAAAAGATAACAGCTTTTAAAGTGAGAACATCTTTCAATATGCACTTATTAAAATGAGTTTTTATAAAGGGCTCATGAGAGGGGGTTGGTGGGGGAAGAAATAGGTAGCTGATATCAGGGACTCAAATAGGAAGAGTATGCTTTGAAAATGATTATGATGGCATATGTGTAAATGTGATTGACACACTGGATAAATGCATGAATTGTAATAAAAGATGTAAGATTCCCCCAATAAAAGTACTTTTAAAAAATTTCAAGAACATATCAAGAACAGATTTGACACATTGAGCACTAATGACAGAAGACGTGAAAAGCTGTGAGATGACATGAAGAGCATTCATGAGTAAAGAGAAGAAAATCATGAAAAATATAGGAAATAGAAGGAAATATTAAAGTGATGTCAGAAGAACCTCTGATATTTTCTCTTGATTTTAGAAAAAACTACAGGAAATAGAGTAAATGATGAATTCAAAGAGCTGACCAGAAAACTTCAAAGTGTAGCTGAAGGCAACAAAGTATTGTAATTAAATTTGCAAAGAATTGAAGAAAAGAAAGAACATGCTCAGCATATCTTAAACTTAAAGAACTAAATAAATATTTGAAGCCACAAGTTGAAACATCTAGGGATTTGCAGGGAGGAAAAGTAAATGAATAATGCAGGAAGGACATTTATAGAGATATAAATACAGGCATGTACATATGTAAGTATATATAAAATGAGAGGGAAATAGAACTATGTACTCATATCTATATATTAAGAATAAAAGTTACAGATGGACGGGGGCTGAGCCCCGGTGGCGTAGTGGCTGTGTGCGGGACTGCGGTCCACTGGGTTGGACGTTCAAATCCAGCAGCAAGGCTCAGCCTCCTACTCCCACCACCAGAGGGCAGTGATGTCCCCCCCAAAAAAAGTTACAGATGGACAATGGGCCTCAACTCAACTACTCCCTCAACACAAGAACATTTTGTTCTACCAATCCAATATTCTGTGGTGCCCATCTTCCCAACACAATTGCTGAAGTCAAAATGAGTACATAAGCAAATTTGGTGAAGAAAGCTGATGGTGCCTGGGTAACAAAAGACAGAGCATCTGGGGTCTTTAAGGCTTAAAGATAAACAATTGGCCATCTAGCTGAGAAGCAACAAAGCTCACATGGAAGAAGCAACCACCAACTTGTGTCATCTTGAGGTGTCGATGGGATTAGTTACCAGACATCTAAGACCCAGAACAAAATCATACCCAATGTAAATGGGAGTATGGGATATGGAGGGGAGATCTAAGGTCCATATATAGACAGTTGAACACCCCTTCATAGAGTGGTCACAGGGAAGAAACGATCCAGCTACGGTGCAGTATAGCATCGATGAAAAACATAACTTTCCTATTGTTCTTTGGTGCTTCCTTCCCTGCACCATCATGACCTCAATTCTACCTCACAAATCAGATTAGACCAGAACATGCACACTCTTAAATATAAGAGTCCTAAACACAACGAATCTAGGATTGATAAACGTTTATGAGCCAGCAATGAAAGTAGAGATGCCAAGAGGATTAGGGGAAGTGGGGGGAGAAGGAGGAATCAAACACTAGTAACTAGAACCCGCTCTCAGGGCATGGAAGAATGGAAAAGTGGGTGACGGGGGACAGAAGATGATATAAGATATGAAAATAATAATCTATAACTTATCGAGAGTTCATGAGGGAGATAGGGCAGGGGAGGTGTATATATAAGAAAGAGGGAGATGATATCAGGGACTCAAAAGGGGGGAGAGAAGGCATTGATAATGATGATGGCATCATATGTGCAAATGCGCTTGACACTGGATGAATGTATGAAGTGTGAAAATAGATTTAAGAGCTCCCAATAAAAGTACTTAATAAAAAACTTTAAAGAAAATGTTCACATTCAAACATTTCAAAAAGTAGCATATGAACAAGAGCTAATGGTGCTAAAGGAAGAAGTCTGAGCTACACTGAAGGCATTTGCCAAAAACAAGATTCCAGAAATTGACAAAATGCCAATTGAGATATTAAGTTATTTCAACAAACTAAGGAAACATTGAACTCACTCATCTCTTCCCAAAATTTGGAAGACAATTGCATGGCCAATGAGTTAGTCTGGGTAGACTAAAGAAACAAATCCATGGACACTCATGTGAATAAGAAAGGGGTTTATATACAAGAGCAACTGTATACAGTTGTGGGAATACATCCCTGTCCAGCCTAATACAAGTCATAAGTCCAATATTAGTCTATATATGTTGTTGTATATGAATGGGGATGCTGAGGAATGGAAGCACATGGAATGAAAATAAGAGAGAGGAGTGCAGCCAGCTCAGACTGTAGCCAAGAATGAAGCTGTGTTCTAATATGAAAATTTGGGAATACATGAATGGTTGCATTTACTCAGAATTTTTAAAATTTGATAAGTAAAACAAACTCCAGGCTAGACATTCTTTAATCAAAGACAGGTCCTTGATTGTCTGTCAATATGCACCTGTGTGCATATGATGATATTGACCTCGAATGTGTATCCTTGAAGTTTTGACTTGTATCCAAGTTGTAATCATGCTTTCAGCTACACATATATCTGATGCCAATCCATAAGTCCTCTTCAGACTCATAAGGCACATGCACTGACACCAGCATAATCATAGGCTAGTGGTTGCAAAGTCTTGTGTATGCAGTGGTGGTAGAAGCATCTCAGCACTGGTAGGGATTTCCCCATGGCTTCTCTATTTTCCAGGGCTAAGTGTCTATCAGCACACTGCCATGATTCTTGTCAGATGCAATGTCTCCCAGGGAGTAAGCCAAGAGAGATACTGTTTCCACTTCCAAGAAGAAATTACCACATTTCCCAGAATTCTCAGGAGAAGGCCATGCCCAAACAGAGATCTCATCAGAGATCTATCTCCAGATTGTCAGGCTAGACTCTACAATCTTAATCCTCAAATTGACACCAGATTAGATGACTGCCACAGTCAATTAACTAGAAGAGATCTATCCTTGTATTCATCCTAAAGAAAAGTCATTCAGCAAATGTGCAATTCATCAAAAAATATTATCGATATAATGTGTAAATAAAATTTTACTGATGCTCATCCACAAATGGTTGGAGTAGTACATTGACAAAGAGCTTTGAAAAATTTTGGTCAGATTCAGAAAAGGACATAGAAACAAGGATATTATTACTAAAGTCAGGTAGATCTTAGCTGAAAGCAGAGAATTTCAGAATTGCATTTTAGGGACTATGCACATGCACTCTCCTGTGGTGAATCATAATAAATTATGAATCTCCTTGAGAAGCATGGGAATTCAAGCAAACTCAAGTTTACTCATCTGAATCCTGTACATGAACTGAGAAAAATTGTATGAACAGAAGAAGAGAAAACTGCATGGTTCAAAATCAGAAAATGCATGTGTCTGGACTGTCTCCCACTTATAAAATCTCTATACTGAGCAAATAAGAGAATTCGATCATATGTAGAAGAATGTGGCATCAGGATTGGAGCAAGGCTTAGTAACAACTTTCTATATCCAAGTAACACAAGCTTTCTTGCTGAAAGCAGTTGTTGATGAAGACCAAGGATTTCAGTCATTGCTATGGATCATATGTGCATTTGAGTGCTCTAAATTGCTCTCTGATAACTGCCTTCAATATAAATTAAAAGTTAATATAAAGAAAACCAAAATCCCTACATCTGGACCAACTTGTAACACCAGGATAAATGGAGAAGAGATTGAAGCTGTCGAGGCTTCTGTTTTGCTTGGCTCCACTATCCAAGTTTTTGGATGCAGCTGTCAAGAGATCAAATGGCCCATTGCATTGGGGGAATCTACCTCACAAGACCTCCTTAACTTTTTTAAAAAGGAAGGGTGTTATTTTGAGGACTAAGGAACACCTGATCTTAAAATGTACACTTTTCAATCACCCCACATACAGGTGAAAGTTTGATGTTGAATAGAAGAAGATCACAAAAGAATAGGTGCTTTGAATTATAGTGCTGGAGTAGAATATTGAAAGTACCACGGACTTCCAAAGAACAAATAAATGTCTTGAAAGAAGTATACAGAGAATATTCCTTCAAAGTAAGGATGTCAGAACTTTGTGGAGAGTATTTCGGGCATGTTATCAGGACAGACCAGTCCCTGAAAAAGGGCAATATACTTGTTAAAATAGAGGGGCGGAGAAAAGACGAAGAAGATAGACAAGATGTTTTGACACAGTGGCTGAAAATATGGCCTTGAACATGTCCATTACAAGGATGATGCCACACTGGGTATCATGTCATTCTGTTTTAATGCGAATGCGATGAGTTTTAACCAACTCGACAGAATGAGACCACAAACCACAACGCCCTGCATCATGCAAGTCCAGTTGATTCTTCTTTAAACCTTTCATAAAATACAACTTCTGGGAAGATAATACTCAGTAGTAAGAGTAAATTAAAACATGGGGCAATGAGCTCTTTAAAGAGTTGAAATAATCAAATGTCAAAAGAATATTTTGGAAATTATTTGAATAGAAGTATCATTTAAATAGAGATGTATGTTCGTCATGACTATACATTGACCATTGAGATTGAGATCATTCCAATTGAGATTAATACCAATATTTTAAAAATACTGTACTTAGATACTTATGTCCTTAATCTGTTCTATATTAAATTTGATAAACTCATAAGAAACAATCTAGTACAATAGAAATCTCATCACATATCTTCAGTTTTCATTTACATATTAATTATCACAGTGGTTAGCTTCAGAAGAAAGATTGTTAAAAGATTGATAGTAGGTCAAAATGTGGGTGAATATTAAAAAAAATCAATGTAATTCACCAGGTAATCAAAAGATAATAACTATATATCATTTGAAAAGAAAAGACATATGATAAAGTTCAATGCTTATCTGGATAAAAACGCTCAATTAAGTAGCTATAAATGGGAAACCCTAGGCTGAGCCCTGGTGGTGTAGTGTTTGAGTGTGGGACTGTGGTCCACTGAGTTGGTGGTTCAAATCCAGCAGCAGGTCTCCAGGTGCAAGGCTGGGCCACCTACTCCCACCAGAGGGCAGTGATGCTCCCCTTAACATAATAATAGCAATATATGTGAAACCAATGGCCAGCATCTCACTTAATGGAGAAAAATTGAAAACATTTCCCCTTCAAATGGGGTTCCTCCCTACTCCTAGTCTTATATATTCCTAGAAGGACATTAAAAGTATCCATAGTTCTACAGTAGAAACAAAATACTCATTATTTTCAGATTATATAATTCTATAGAGAGCCTGGGGAAAAAAAATCCTATATATAGAAAACCCCAAACCGCCCATTTAAAAACTACTGGAACTGATTAAAAAAACTTGGCAGGATAGCAGGCTGTAAAAGCAACATACAGAAATCATATGGATCTTTGTCTATTAAAGAAGATGCCTTCAAAAGGACATTAAAAATAATCCCACTTAAAATAGCTACCCAGAAGATAAAATGTTTAAGAATAAATATGACCCGAGAGATAAAATATATAGAGAGAAAAATAGAAAATACTATGACAAGAAACCAAAACGAACTTCAGTCACTCACATTCATTGATGTTAAGTTGATGCTAACTCATATCGATCCTATAGACCAGGGTAGAACTGCCTCTGTGAGTTTTCAAGAGCATAACTGCTTATAGGAATAGCTTCCCAACATATAGCTATTAGGTCACCAAAGATCTTAAAAGAGAAATACACAAAGGAAACATTGTACCATGATCCTGGATAGAAGGACTAAATATCGTAAAAATTTCAATATTACCACAAAATGCTAAACAAATTTAATGAAATTCTGATCCAAATTACAGCACAATTCTTAAGTGGAAAAAAGTTATTTACTTTATACAAAAAAAGAAAGAAATTCAGCATAAATAGAACACAATTAAAAATCAAAATCAAACTAGGACGCCTTTCACTTCCAGACCTTCTCATCTTTGATATAGCTATGGTAAACAAAACAGCTTGGTACTGGTACAATGATGGACATGAAAAATCAATGGATTAAACATAGGAACCCAGAAACATAACCAAGTACATGCAAGCACCTGGGTTTTTTAAAATAAATTATGTGGGGGAAAGGTGGTATTTTCAATAAATAGTGATAGAAAAATTTAATCTTATACAAGAAGGTAACAGAATCCATACATCATACCATGTACAAAAATGAACCTAAGTTAGATCAAAGATGTAACTGTAAACCTAAGAACCATTGAAACCATCAAGAAAAAATAGACAAACAAAAAGGCCTTAATGAAGGCAAAACTACCCTACTACACATCGTGAAAAATACCCACAATAAATGTCAAAATAAAGAGGCACTTCTAAAACTATAACATTTATGCTCATCAAAAGGCTTCATCAAAAGATTCATAAAAGATCCCACAGATTGGTAAAAATATGTAGTAATGACACAACAGGTAAAGAAATAATTTTTAAAAGCTATAGAAATCTACAACACCTTGACAGCCAATGACGGGTAAGATCAGGAACACTCTTTACCAACCTAAGACAGGCCATGGTTACATTAGAAGGCCATTGACCGATGACGGGTAAGGACTGAGTGTGCGTCCTGACAACCTAAGACAGGCGGAGTTCCCGGGAGGACATTACTTGAAAAAATTAAAAAGGGGGACCTGTCAGGAGCCCTCCGGCCCAGA
>PVJH01023312.1:0-34966 GCA_004026705.1 Nesogale talazaci | reverse complement strand
GTGTGTGTGTGTGTGGTGGGACGTGGGTTGCCAAAATTTAAAAAAGTAAAGGAAAAAGAAAAGAAAAAAGGAAAAAAAAAGGACCCCTTCCCCCCAGGATTCCAGCCACAAGTAGATACTAAAACTCCATTCTTAATTGGGGGGGGGGTTCCAACTTTGAATGTGGGAATAAAGGCCAAACCTCCCGACCCCCTGAACTCCACACACGAAAAGGATCAGGTAACTCACCACCCTGGGAATCTTGTAACGGGGTTGACTCATCTACCCCTTCCATTCCCACATCCTTTTCTGAACACCTACCACCTCCTCAAAAACCCGCTTTCAAAATAGATATATGTAAAAAAAAAAAAAAAAATTTTTTTTAAAACCCTCCAACCACTACAAGTTAAAATGATGGGGGGAAATTTTCCAGGAACAACGCTTCCCCCCCCCTCGAACTCTCAGGCCTTCCTACATCTCCCCCTGCTCCTGGCTTACTGCTAGTCAGGTTGGCCTGGTGGGGGGGGGGGGGGGCAACTAAACTTTCCTGAGCAGAACCAGCCAGGGAAGAAGGCAGGAGGGGCAGAGTGAGGAGAGGCGGCGACAGGGCTGGCCACGGAGCGGAGAAAGCGAACCGGGGCAAAGTGAAGGTTCGGAGGTGCGGGAAGGAATGAAGGAGGAGAGGTGGGCAGCACTCGGACGCCCAGAGGGAACCGCCCCGGGAGGAGGTGAGGGTCCCGGGGCCAAAGAATAGGAGCCCCCGGGAGGCGGGCGGGGTACAGTCGGAAGCGGGCTGACTCCTGCCCCCGCCGCGGCTGCTACAGCTGAGGAGGGTTGGGGGGGAGAGCGGGTGGGTCCCCCCGCGCGATGGCCCCCGCAGGGCTCAAGGCTGCTCCGTCTCCCCCCCTCCCCCCCACCCGGCTTCAGTCCCCGCGGCCGCTTTCTCTTCAGCCGCCGCCTCCTCAGCCGCCGGTGCCGCTGCGGCCGGACTCACCTCCCCTAGCAAAGCCGGATAGAGCGGAGCCAGCGGCGGACACGCGCAACCAGCCGCCGAGGCCCCGCCCCCGCCTCACACTGACCGGCTGCCTTAGCCAATCCACGCCCACCTGTCCGCGACCGCCTCCAATCCTGGGCCAGGAGCTTCAGACAGGCGCACTGTTCGGCCAGTGGCAACAAGGTGTGGGTCTCCTGGGGAAATCCCGCCCTCAATCCGGGATGGGCAGGCAGAACGACCAATCAAAAGGCAGGGTTTGGCCTGACCGACAAGGCTGAAGGCGAATGGAAAGCTAATGATCTCCGTGACATTTTCTTTAGCCCCTCTCCTCTTTTCTTTTTCTTCTTTTATTTTTTTGGCAGGAGCAGGAAGCTGCGTGCTAATCCCGCCTGCAAAAGCTGGAAGAGAGGGGCGTAACGAAAGAGCCAATCATAAGCCGAAGACAAAGAACACCACAACCAATCCTTGGATGGAAGATCAAGTAGGATGGGGCCGGGGCCAGATAGACATTTAATTTGACAAATGGAAGAAAAGAGTCGTCTCGGTCCCGCCCTTCAGATCTCTTATAGGGCAGGATTTGGAGAATTCGCTGTCAGATCGGCTAGGTCCTCTTCAAGGGGCGGGGCCACGTGAGGGGTGTGGCCTAAAGATGAACGGGGCGGGCTTATAAGAAGAAGGCGGGGTCTGAATTATTTGCTAGTCCATTGCTGAGTACTTTCTATTCTACCTGTTTTTATGGTGTAAGGCACGTGGAAATAGGGGAAGAAATAAAACGACAAGTTTCAGTCACTCAAGTTCAACATTACTGTTTGAAAAGAAATGCAGTAAAATGACAGTTCATGATCCATAATGTCTGGTTCTCCCATGGCTAATCCTGATCTGGAGATAAAGTGACACTACTCCCACATTCAGAACCTCACTCTCAATAGGTGAGAAGACTGATGATACTGATTCAATACGACTAATGACAATAAACTTAACCACAAAGATAATAGTAATTCCCTCCACTGTTTTCTAAGTAAATAATCCTGTTCATCAGAACATCTTTCTTCCATATAATCTCACATATTTGAATTTACTCTTTGTTTTTTTTGGTGTTTTTTTTTTGGTGGGGGGGGCGTCACTGCTCTCCGGTGGTGGGAGTAGGAGGCCCAGCCCCACTGCTGGAATTGAACCTCCGTCCCAGTGGGCCGCAGTCCCGCGCACAACCACTACACACCACCGGGGCTCAGTCCTGAATTTACTCTTTAATGTGTGAAATAACCTCAGAACTTTAACAGTAAAAAAGGTGTGCACTCAGAAAGCCGGAGGTCAGCTCTATTCTTCTTTTGCCTCTTCGCTCCTCCCCTACCGTCTAGTCTCTGCAGTGACCACCGCATTACTTAAGCCACCTGCATCTTTATAGAAGGTACAAACAGCTAACATGGGAGGAAACCTGAGTCCCCAGAGACATCTTGGAAGAAGGGCCTGGTTCTATACGTCTGAAGAAGAAAAAAGCCATTGAAAAACAATCCCATGAGAGCACAGTTTTGTGCTCTTAACTCTGAGCCAGTGTTTCCCAAGGTAAATGATGCCGCACCTTGGGGACACTCACCGCCATTGGGTCGATGTCAACTCACAGTGACCCTGTAGGACAGGACAGAGCGACTCCTGTAACTTTCTGAGACTACTTATGCAGTAGAATGATCCAAACCCAGTCACTGACACTCTCTTCCGAATTATGGGCACAAGCATTCTTGATTGCCAGGGGGGAACTAAGTAATTATTTTCCTGAAAATGGAGTGATAGGTCAAGGAAGTTTGGAACCCTGTGAACCCATTCTCCATCAGAGACACAGACAGTAATGTTTAAAAAAATAAATACAAGTCAGATCACTCCTCTAAATGAAACATTTCAATGACTTCCCACTACCCTTGAAGCAGTAAGCCTAAATGGCACCGAGGGATCTTGTTCTCGCCTCCACTCTACACTTCAGGCATTCGGAATGTCTTTCAGTTCCTCAAATGCTTCCTTTGCTTCAAATCTCCATGCCTATTTTCAGTCAAACACTTCCCACCCACTCTTCATTCCTTTAAACTACCTTCACCTATCCTCAGGTCTTTATGTAAATTCTACTTTGTTCTTCTCTCTCTCTCTCTCTCTCTCTCTCTCTCTCTCTCTCTCTTTCAATCTCTATTTGTCTTTCTCCCCCCCACCTTTTTTTTTTTTTTTTTTTGATGCAAAGCTTTCCCAGACCCTGTTCTAGGGTACATGTCTCTCTGTGTTCTCTATCTTCAAGACACTGGCTCCCTCAAAGCACCCAGAACTCTTACAGTCTAATTAATGGTTGAGTATGAGGAACCCTGGTGGTTTAGTGAGTTAGACCTTGGGCTATGAAATGCGAGGTCAAATTCACCAGCCACTCCTTAGGAAGAACATGCGGCTTTTTATTCCAGTAAAGAGTTGCAGTCTCAGGAACCCACAGAGGCGATTCTAACCTGTCCTGTAGCGTCCCTGTGTGTCGCCATGAGTCAGAATGAACTAGATCGCATTGAGTGTGCGCGAAACAGCCTTCATCCCATGAAACCATGGGTCCCTCTTTCCTAGAACCAAAAACAAAACAAAACCAAAAAAAATGCTTGCCGTTTCCTCACAACACTTACCACACTAGTCCACGGTGCCTGAAAAGGCGACATACTAGCACTGAGTCCTTGAGGTCAGGAGGGACCCCCGCTCTGCCGTTTCCGTACGATCTAGTACGCTGTGATTTGAGCCATGTAACTTCTGGGAGAAAGAGGACGGTGGTTGCTTCCACTCGAAACCCAAGCGAATTGCCAATGAGCGGATGCCGACGTTAGACCCTGCAGGACAGGGCGGAGTCGCTCCTGGGACTTGCTGAAACTAACTGTCTGCAGGAGGAAAAAGCCCGTCTTTGTGCCCGTGGTACGAACTGCCGACCTGGCTGATGGTGGCCCACCTTGTCGCCACTGTGCCACCTGCGCTCTCTGGCTGCACCTGTAAAGATCCACAGCCTCGAAAACCCTAAGGAACATTCCTACTCTTATTTTTCTATAGGCATCACTGCCCTCTGGTGGTGGGGGTAGGAAGCCCCGCCTTTGCTCCTGTGGAGCTGGAATTGAACCTCCATCCCAGTGGGCCGCAGTCCCGCGCACCACCACGACGCCCCCGGGGCTCAGCCCTCCTACTCTTATTTTACGGGATCAGGATCCACTAGAGGACAGTTGGCTTTTTTGACTTTCCCAAAGAGGCCCCGTTCTGTTCAATCGGGGTCATTTCTCTTACCCTGACACACACACACACACACACACACACACACACACACTTCGTTAACATGAGATGCCTGTCCACATCTCCAGGTGTTTTGTCCACTGGCCTCATTCAATGGTCGTTTGCTAGGAGCTTGTTGGGGAGGTCTGGTAGCTGATAGGTCACCAGTCTAATACCACCCACCGCCATCAAGAGAAAGACTGGGCTTTCTGACCCCGTGGAGAGTGACAGCCTGGGAAACCCAGAGGGGTAGTTCTGTCCTGTCCGATAGGGTCACTGTAAGTTGGCATCATGGGGTGGCACTGAGTGAGTGAGTGAGTAAGGAGCTTGTTAAACATGCAAATTTGAGGGCTGAGCCCCAGTGGCATAAGTGGTTGAATGCTGAACTGAGGCCCAAGGGCTTGGCAGTTCAAATCCAGCGACGACTCCCAGGAGCAGCACTGGGTAGCGCCCACGACCACCAGAGGCAGTGATGCCCCCCCCAAAAAAAAACCATGCAAATTCTCCAGTTCTCCAGCCATATGAACCAGAAGCTCTTACACAATGAGTGAAGTCCTACAACAGGGATCCGCAAACTTCTTAAACAGGGAGCCTGTTCACTGTTCCTCGGACTGTTGGAGGGCCAGACTATAAAAAAATATGTGAACAAATTCATTGTGGGCCCTAGATGAGCCGGCTGCTAAGCAGGGAGTTGCGGCAAAAACACCAGGCGGGCTGGATAAATGTCCTATCCTCAGGGGGCTGCATGTGGCCTACGGGTTGTAGTTTGAGGACCCGTGTCACCTAGAGCCTCCAGGTGATTTTTGTCCATGAGTTAAAGTTTGAAGCCGATGACTTAGTAGAGAGGGGCTGAGTTTTTTCAAACCACAGCACTTATTATAATACCTAGCCCACATTGCCCATTGGTTGGTTGTCCTGTGAGGAGTTGTGCGTCCCTATGATTCAGGGGCGGCAGAAAAGAGGAAGGCCCCCACAAGATGCATGGACCCTGTGGCTGCCACAAAGGGCTTGGACAGAGGAATGAGTGTAAGGAAGGCGCAGGACAGGGCAGCTTTTCGTTCTGTTACTCACAGGGCTCCTGTGAGTCAGAATGGACCTGTTGGAAGGTATGCCATTGATATTTCACCTGAGAACTTTCAGACCAAGAAAGACAGACGAGGAAAAAAGGCCTGTTCATAGCCTTTTGAAGTTTAACTGATGAAAACGTTACGAGCCAGAACAGGAGAGCGTCCCACTTGCCAGCTTGAGGAATCCTTCATGTTTGGTGAACAAGAGGCCAGCCAGGGCATCAGAGGTGCTCAGTAATATGGACTGACACACTAATTCCAATCACAGACTCCATTGTGGGCCATTGTGACGCTAATGAGCAACACGAGTTAGCATGACAAACAGCTAGTGCATGGAAAGTCCTCTACAGATGTGGGTTAAATTAATGTAAGATACCAGAGAGCCAAGGCACCTTAAGAGTTAAGATCATTTTTATCACATTGATCTAAATATAACCCCTTTGTAGGGGAATGGACAACAGAAAAGAGGGGGAAGGGAGACAGCGGTTGGTGGAAGACATGGGGGGGGGGTGTTTTATAAATTATCAAGGGTTCAGGAGAAAGGAAGGGGAAGGGTGGAAACTGAGGAGCTGATATCAAGGACTCAAGTAGAAAGAAAATGTTTTGAAAATGATAATGCAACAAATGTACTGGACACAATGGATGGATGGATGGTGATAAGAGCTGTAAAAGTCCCTCCCCAAAAATGATTTTTAAAAAAGAGTTATGCATGTATGAATTGTGATAAGAGTTGTATGAGTCCCCAATAAAATGTTTTTTTTTTTTTTTTAAAAGAGAGTTATACATGCCTTCCACAAAAGAGTAGCACCATTATCTCGGCTCAAAGACCTCAGTGTTAAAGAGCAAAGAGGTCACGCTGAAGACGAAGGTGCCCCTGATCCAAGCATGGTATTGACAACCTCCTCAAATGTATGCCCAAACAGACCAACGTGAGAGAGGAAGACCAGCTAAGAATGAATGCATTTGAGTTATGGGATTAAATATTGAACACTAGTAAAGATACCATGGACTGCCCGAAAAATGAACCACTGGATCTTGAAGAAAGGCAGCCAGAAAACTCCTTAGAGGAGAGGATTGTGAGACTCCCTCTGAAGTCCTTTGGTCTGTTATTAAAAGGGACCGGTGCCGCAGAAGGGCATCATGCCGGGTAAGAGAAGGTCAGTGGACAGGAAGAATGCCCTCAGTGACAGGGACTGGCAACGTGGCTGCAGGAATGGGCGGAAACGTTAACACTTGTGAGAGTGGCACAGACTGGAATGTGTTTCGTTCTGTCGTATGTGATTCAGAACTCGCTCGGGGGCACTAAACGACAGCAAAATATCTCCGCAAAGGAGACCTGGTGGCACAGTAGTTTAGGCACTAAACTGCTAACAGAGAGGTTGGGCGTGCAAATCCACCAGCCACCGCTCAGGAGGAAGATGAGGCCGTCTGTTTCCATCAAGAGTTACCGTGTCAGAAACCCTGAATTCTATCTGTCCTCTTGGCTTGCTATCAGTTAGAATCGATGGCATGGCCCTGGCAGCAGGTCTACCTGGGCATGATGTTCGGCTCAATGGTGGGAGAGGGTATAGTGATTGATTTTTAAAAGTCTGCCCCCAGGCCCTCTAAGCCTGGGGCATGATTACCAAGAGGACAGGCACACGCTCCAGCTGGGGCGGCGTCACTGGTGAGGCTCCAGAAAGAAAGGAGTACCTCTGCTTTTGTCTCCACCCCTGAAACATGTCAGGGTTTTATACTGCACATTATGGAATGTAGGCATTCAAAATACATATTTTGGTGATGCATGCTAAAAATTTCATCAAAAATATTAATCGTTGGTCTGGCAACCATTTACCGGGCATGGTGCAGATGAGCCCTGTTCCACAGGAAGATAAGGAGAGTGCTGTGTGAGATTGTACGGTGCTGTCGGGTAAGCGTTGGACTGCTGACTGAAAGGCCGCTCTGGGATAAAGATGAGCCTTCTTGCTCCTGTAGAGATTTAGAGTCTCAGAAGTCCTGTGAGAGGAAATGGACTGTGTTGCAGTGGTTTAGGAATCATGTTAAAAGAGAGAGAGAGAGAGAGAGAGAGAGAGAGAAATAAAAGAGGAAGAATTACTTTTTTATTTTTAAAAATCATTTTATTGGGGACTCCAACAACTCATCCCAATCCATCCATCCATCCGTTGTGTCCAGCACATTTGTACAAATGTCGCCTTTATCATTTTCAAAACATTTGCTTTGAGCCCTTGGTATCAGCTCCTCAATTTTGCCCCCTCCGATCCCACCCTCCTCCCTCCCAAACCCCTGATAATTTAGAAACTATTATTATTGTTTCATGTCTTACATTGTCTGATGTCTCCCTTCACACATTTTTCTGTTGTCCGTCCCCCAGGGAGGTGGTTCTATGTCAATCATTGTGATTGGTTCCCCCTTTCTCCCCTCCCCTTCCCCTTATCTTCCTGGTATCTCTACTCTCATGATTGGTCCTGGGGGGTTATCTGTCCTGGATTCCTTGTGTTTCCAGTTCTGACCTATACCCATGTACATGCTCTGATCTAGCCGGAGTTATAAGGTAGAATTGGGATCATCATAGTGGGGGAAGGGAGGGGTATTAAAGAAGCAGGGGAAAATTGTATGGTTCATTGGTACTATACTGCACTCTGACTGGCTCATCTCTTCCTGTGACCCTTTGTAAAGGGACGTCCAGTTGCTTACAGATGGGCTTTGTGTCTCCATGCCACATACACCCTAATTCACAATGATATGATTTTTTTGTTCTTTGATGCCTGATACCTGATCCTACGAACACCTGGTGATCACACAGGCCGATGTGCTTCTTCCATGGGGGCTTCAGTGCTTTTTAGCTAGATGGTCACTTGTTTATCTTCAAGTCTTTAAGACCCCAGATTCTATATCTTTTGTTTGTTTATTTTTGTTTATTTTTGGGGGGCATCACTGCCCTCTGGTGGTGGGAATAGGAGACCCAGCCTTTGCTCCTGTAGTGCCACTGCTGGAATTGAACCTCCATCCCAGTGGGCTGCAGTCCCGTGCACAACCACAACACCACCGGGGCTCAGCCCCAGATTCTATTTCTTTTGATAGCAGGACACCATCAACTTTTTTTCACCTCACTTGCTGTGCACCCATTTGTTTTCAGTGCTTGTGTCAGGAAGGGGAACATCATGGAATGCCAGTTTAATAGAACAAAGTGTTCTTGTGTTGAGGGAGTACTTGAATGGAGGCCCAATGTCTCTCTGCTACCTTAAAACTAAGCCTATAAATATATGCACATAGATCTATCTCCCAATTGTCACATATAAATATATTTACATGCCTATATTCAGACCTCTATAAATGCCCTTTGCCTCCCAGTTCTTTCCTCCATTTCCTTTTACTTTCCTCTTGTCCCACATTCCTCTCTCAGTTACATTGCCCTTTATCATGCCCTACTAGATCTCCTACACTCTCCTCACCATCTCTTTTGGATCACTTGTTGTTCCCTTGCCCCTAGGGTTGTTAACACCCACTTCCTTCTCTCCCACCTCCCCCAGGAACTGTCTCCCATGTCCCACAGGAGCTGTCGGTTCTGTGGTTTATCCAGTCTATCTTATCTAGAGAGACCTGCAGTGAAAACAATATGTACAAAAAAAAAAAAAAAAAAAGACAGAGCAAAACTAAGCAACAAAAGAAAACAACAACAAATAAAACGAATGACAGAAAAAGAAAAGCCTGTAAATAGTCCAAGGTCCGTTTGTTGACCTTTAGGAGTGTTCTCCAGGTGAGTCTGATAAAGTGCCTTGCTCTGGCCCCCAAGTCTATTTTGGGTATTTCCTGGAGACGTTGTTGCTCTGTTCCCCTTGCTGTTCTGTTGCATGCTCGTAGTGTTTTACCTCAGCATGGTGGGGTCAGATTCCTGCACTGTGTCTCCAGTGTTGTCCCCCTTCACCTCTCCCCACAGTGCATAGGGTCAGTGATGGACGTCGTGTCTCATAGTGGGACTGGTCCTATGGTTCACTCCATACATTGGCTGCTCTAAGCAGGAATATAGTCCTCGGCTTGGTGGGCCAGGATGAGCTCCACTCTCTCTTCCTCCCTCTTCATTTGCTCCTGTGTGCTCTGATCAGAGATGTCCTTCTTCTTGGCCTACAGTTTCAGTGCTGTCCTCTGAAGTGAATTCTCTTGGGAGGAGGGACGGCTGTCCCTGTAGTTGGGATTGGGGCCAACCCCTCAGACCTGTTAGTTCCCTGCTTCATGCTAGGATGTTATGTTCACATCTTGGAGCACCGGGTTGAAGTCTGGTCCCTCTTTCCCTGTTATGATGCTCCTCCCGTGACTTGGCAGTGTGAGATTTCCTGTAACACTTCTGCGCTGATTTCGGCGGCGTTCCTCTGGTATGTGTTACTCAGTCACCATCTTGCTAGAAGGCTAGAATTACTTTTTAATGATTGATTGTGTTTAACCCCATATAGCCAAGGCATTTTGGTTTTGATATGTCTTCAAAGGAAAACGAAAGGTAAGTAGTGAGTTTGCTTTTTAATTTTCTAGTACCCACCCCTATTGCTGTTGGGTCTATTCTGACTCATGACCACCCTGTCGGACAGAGGGACAGAGTAGAACTGTCCCTTTGGGTTTTTGACACCACAAAGTCTGCATGAGAGCAGAAAGACCCATCTTTCTCCCCAGGAGCAAGTGGTGGACTAGAACTGGTTACTGTTAGATGAGAAGTCCAATGTGTAACTCATTATACCCCTAGACACCCCACTTCCCCCTTTTTTCCTCCCTTTGGCACTAAAGTTGTGGAAATCTAGTCTATATTTTGCCTATCAGTTCAACAAAAAATCCCATTTCTTCAGTCACACTAGCTGGGTTTTGAGTGTTCATTAGCCACACATGGTTAAACACACACGTGTGCCTGCGCATGCGCATACATACACACACACACACACACACACACCACACCACACAAACCCACCACCATGGAATTGATTCCAACCCATAGGGACTCTACCTCACCATAGAAGTGCCCCATAGGGTTTCCAGAGGCTTCAGCGTTCTCCCTGGGAGCAGCTGGCAGCCTTGAACACAGCAACCAATTGGCTAGTCTACCACTATGGTAGACTGCACAGATCGAGATCATGACTTAGAGTCCCTCATCTGCCCCTTCCTTGAATTTCTTCATCCATAAAGTAAAGAGGATCCCTGCCTTCTCCGGGCAGTGTGGTGATTCAAAGAGACAGTGCACGGAGCAGCATGCAGCACACAGCCTCCCTCGTACCCCATCAGTGTCTGCCCCTAGGGTGATTATTATTAGCTTCACAATCCAAGGCAGGGTGTCCTAAGTGTCAGAGGAGCAATCTATCTTGGACACTGCTCGGTTCTCCCGCCCAGCATCCCACCCATGTGAGGCTAGCCTGATAACCATCCAATTCCTCCTAAAGACATCACCCAGGAGTACAATATCCGGTCCTTGCCGTGCCATTCCATTTTCAGGAGCTGAACACAATGAACTAGAAGTCGGAAGTGAGTCAGCAAGATAGCACTTACAGCCTAAAAAAGCAAGCAGGACATCAGAATGCATAAGCAGGAATATAATGTGCAGGAAGTGGGAGGTGAGCTTCCCTTTCTTCCAAGAACTGCCTCGCTCCCTGAGTTGTCTGCAGAGACTTGTAGGACTCAGATTAGGCCTAGGGGGGATTAAAAGATGACAAGGGAGGCAACTATCAGTCAGTCACATTTGATGCTCTATGCAAGTTATCTCACGTGAGATCATGACTACCTCCGAGTTTTCAAAGGAAGAGACAGACTCAGAGAGGTCTGGCGCTAGTGAGGGGCGAGACCGAGGGACAGGTTAAGGAAGCGATGTTATTGAGGAGAAGGCAGAAAGCTCTTCTACTTTCAATCCTGGCAACCAAGGACAAAGGAGGGTTACTCAATCAGCAAGGTAAACATGGGCTGACTTGTGTTCATGTGCAAATCTGTATAAATTAATACAGATGAATGCATAAGTACTAATAAATTCATGCTCACCTTGCTTACAGGCTACTCTGCCCCTGCCAGGGATTGTTCATTTGAAAAAGAGATTTTTATTCTGTTAAGAAGATGCTGTGGGGTTGGGAGAGGGACATGCGAGCCATACCCAGAAGCCGATTGTTCGATGTGGTGATGAGATGTGAAAATATTCACGATAGACTAGTAGGTAAACATAGGTAAAGCCCATTCTTTTCTTGCTTCTTCGGTAACCTGCCATTGCTCAAGGGACTTTCTTATGGGGTCCATTATACATTTCCAGCACGTTTTGTTTGTTTTTTTTGGCATCACTGCCCTGGTGAGAGTAGGAGGCCCAGCCTTGCTCCTGGAGAGCTACTGCTGGATTTGAACCGTCACCCCTGTGGGTCGCAGTCCTGCACACAACCACTGTGCCACCGGGACGCAGCCTCTAGCATGTTTTACACACCCCTTTCAGTGGCTTTCTGGTCAGGCTACCCCTGGTCTTTCAGCACCATGCTCTCTCAGAGTCATGCGGCTTCTTTTGGGCTAACTTCTCCCCTCACTTCCACTTCCTCCTCCCAAGGTCAGGTCATCTTTCAAGGCTCCGTTCTCAGAATCCCTAATCTTTCAGGAAACCTTTCTTTGCTATTTCAACACTTCTGGGTTTCTCCCTCCCTAAATAATGCAAACATTCAGTCTCTCTAAAATTTGTTTTTACCACCCATATACAGCGGTGGCTTATGGACTGGGAGGATGCTGGAGATTATGTCACTAGTGTTTCAAATCCCAACAGGCTCACCCAGGATGGACAGGTTTCCGCAGAACTTGCAGATTAAGACACACTAGAAACAAAGACCTGTTGATCTGTTCCAAAAGTTAGCCACAGACAACCCTAGAGCTATCAGAGTGCAGAAAAGCTACCTGAAGACTAGGCTCAAATTTACCATTGGTCATAAAGATGCCACAGGAGGACTAGACAATGATGTGTGTATGTGTGTGTGTGTCCCCTATAAATTGGAGCCCTATAGGTTGATGGTCTCTTACAGCAACACATTTATTTGAAACACATAGGGCTGAGAGAGAAAAAAAAAACACCTTTCTAGCTGTGTGGCCTTGGGGTACTTAACCTCATGTATGAAATGCTGATAGTAACACCTGCTTTGAAATAGAAAGGCATAACCTCTTTGAAGTAGTATTGAGAAGATTAAATGAGGTCATGTATTAATATGAGGGCATTTTTTTAAGTTTATGGAAAAATTCTATTTTCCCCTCACCCCCCAAATTTGGTAACTCCCCCTTATATAAAGCACCAAGGGCAGTGTTTGATGCAGAATTGCTGTTCAGTCTAGGTGTTTTCCCCCCAACTTCTGGCTATTCTTTTTAGGTTAGGCCAAGTTGACTAGAGGAAAAAATCCAGAAACACGTTCTTCTTTTTTCCCCCATCATTTTACTGAGGGCTCATACAACTCTTATCACAATTAATCCATGTGTCAAATACATTTGTACATTTGTTGCCCTCATCATGCTCAAAACATTTGCTTTCTACTTGAACCCTTGGTATCAGCTCATTTCCCTTCTCCCTCCTCCTCCCACCTCCCTCACAAACCCTTGATAACATATAAATTATTATTATTTTGTCATATCTTACACTGTCCGATGTCTCCCTTCACTTACTTTTCTGTTATGTATAAGAAAGAGTTTTATAGCAAAGAATAATTGTATTTTTTGGGGGGGGGGCATCACTGCCTCTGGTGGTTGTGGACACTACCCAGTGCCCCTCCTGAGAGCCGCTGCTGGATTTGAACTGCCAAGTCCTGCACTCAACCACTTACGCCACTGGGGCTCAGCCTGAGTAATTGTATATTAAGAAAACATCTCAACCTGGTCCAGTTCAAGTTCATAAGTCTGTTATTAACCCATAAGTCCAAGACGAGTTCAAAAATCCTTCTTCAGACTCACACAGTCACATGCAATGATGCAAAATGCAGGAAGATCACAGGCCAGTGAGTGCAGTCTTGTGGATCCAATGGCAGTGTACACATCTCAGCTCTGGTGCAGGGTTCCACAGGGCTCCTCCAGCTCTCCCATTGTGACTCTTCAACAGGAACAGGAAGGGAGAGAGAGTGTAGCCCACCTCCAGGGAGCAAGAGAGAGAGAGAGAGAGAGAGAGAGAGAGAGAGAGAGAGAGAGAGAGAGGAAGTTCCTAGAATCCTCATGAGAAGGACATGCCCGCAAGGATGTATCATCAGGTTGTGACCTGATTGGCAGGCGAGATTGCACTCTTATACTTGTTTATCAAGTTGACGTGAAATTATGTAACTATCACACTCACTAATTCTGCCTGTTGTCTCCATTTCCAAGGCTCTTTTGTTTAGGGAGTTATATGTGTGCGCGCGTGTATATATGGTACTTTATATATTGTGCAACGCTTCTCCTGTTTCCTCTCATTTTCCTATGGCCTGTCAGATCTTCTATCAACCTGGTGACAGGATCCCTGGTGAAATTTAACCTGTCCACACTGGTTCAGCAGAACTGACATCTAATTTTTGCTGTTGAGTTTAACCAACTGATTGTTAATATGGGTTCTCTTTAAGGTGAGTGGGTGGGGAGCCATTCAATGTGGAAATCACAAATTTACATTCTTAATTCATTTTTAACCATCTGTGCAACAGCGGATTCTAAGCACCCATAGTAATGTTCATTCTGTCCATAGTTACACAAAATTAGATGGGACTATTCTTGTAATACTTATTCATTTCATAAAACTCATTATACTTTTGACAAAATTCTACATTTTTATTTCCTTCTGTTTGTTACTTCAGTAAACAAACATGTAAAGAGAAAAAGTGCCAAACACCCTGAGGGTGACAACTGTCATTCATTTCAGTTTTTTTTTTGTATCATGTCCCAAATTCCCACAGATATGATGAATCAGTTATACAATTCCTGAAAGTGTTCAAAGAGCTAAATATATTGTCAGAATAATTGCTGCAAGTTCAGCAGAAGCAGAAAGGGGATTTTCAAAGATGAACATAGTAAGGTCTGAGAAAAGAAGTCACCTACTTCTAATCTATCAAATACAATGACTACTGTCTATAGACCTATCTCTACAGGAATGGAATCCTATTCCTGCAGTAAAAAGATGGTTAAGGATAACTTATACAGCCAATGAGGCTTAGATAAAAGACAAGAATAATTCAAGTGAGAACACCAATTAAGAAGCAACACGGAAATATTTTAAATAACAGTTTTATTGTTTTTGTCAAGTACTGTTTAATATTTTTAATATTTGAAGCTCTTTCTTGGAAATAGAGGAAAGTACTAGGAAGAAAGGGGAATTTACAGAGGTCTAAATACAGGCATGTACATATTATGTGAATATACTTATATATAATGATAGGGAAATAGATCTATGTATATGTATTTATATGGTAAGTATTAAGGTAGCAGATGGACCTTGGGCATCTACTCAACTTCTCCTGCAAAGCAAGAACACTTTGCTCTACTAACTGCCATTCTGTGATGCTCACCTTTCAGACACACTTGCTAAAGACAAAATAGGTGCATAAGCAGATGTGGTGAAGAAAGCTAATGGTGTCAGGCTATCAAAAGATATAGTGCCTGGGGTTTTAAAGACTTAAAGGTAAACAAGTGACTATCTACCTGAGAAGCAACAAAGTCCACAGGGACGAAGCATACCATCCTGTGTGATCATGAGCTGTCGATGGGATCAGGTATCAGGCATCAAAGACCTAAAACAAAAAATCAAATCAATGTGACTAGGGGATGGGGGTGGGATTGTGGAGTGGAGATGCAAAGTCCACCTGTAGACAATTGGACATCCCCTTACAGAAGGGTCACAAGGAAGAGAGAAGCCAGTCAGAGTGCATTATAGCACTGATGAAACTTACAACTTTCCTCTAGTTCTTTATGCTTCCTCTCCCCACTATTATGATCCCAGTTCTATGTTACAAATCTGGCTAGACCAGAGGATGTACACTGGTACAGATATGAGCTGGAAACACAGGAGATATAAACCCTTCAGGACCAATAATAAGTAGTGATACCAGGAGGGGACGGAGAAGGTGGGGGAAGAAAAAGGGAACCAATCACAATGATCAACATATAACCCCCCTCCCTGGGGGACAGACAACAGAAAAGTGAGTGAGGGGAGACATCGGACAGTGTACTCTATGACAAAATAATAATACTTTGTAAATTATCAAGGGTTCATGAGGGAGGGAGGCGAGAGGGAGGAGGAAAAAAATGAGTTGATATCAAGGGCTCGAGTAGAAAGAAAATGTTGATGAAAATGAAAATGATGATTTGAAAATGATGATGGCAATGAATGTACAAATGTGCTTGACACAGTGAATGAGTGTATGGATTGTGATAAGAGCTGTACGAGCCCCCAATAAAATTATTTTTAAAAAACAACTCTGTCTGGTAATGTAATTTAGTTTTATGGACCCCTTTGAATGTTCTTCTCCACATATTAGCCGCATGAAATAATCTACTACCCTCTGGTATACCTATTTTATACTTAAAATGGTCATCAGGGCAATGAATTGGTTGTTAAGTTATTTGAATCCCACCCCTGGACAAGGGATAAAGCTGTTTTTGGCAAAGCAAAGCTGGAGGTTTGACACCCAAAGAATGTGAGAAGGGCTGTAAACCTTGGAGGTCTGCAGTGGTGCAGGACAAAGGGCGGTCCAGGATCAGCTACAGAGACATAACAAGAGAAGTCAGATAGGAGAGTGGAAGAAGCCGTCTGGGAGACAGTGTCACATTGTAAGTCAATAGCAAGCTGGGGGTTGGGTGAAGCCAGACAAATCCATGTTCATGTTCCCGTCCTGGCTTCTGCTGAGGTCCTGGGCCCTCTTCCCCAACAGGTGGACCTCCACTCATCTGAGCAGCACAGCTGTGGACCCTCCTCAGTGTTCCCTTTGCACAGAGCTGAGGACTTTGGTCTGATCTGGTTCTTTCCATCTTTCGACCTCTGAGTGGGATGCTCTCCAGCTCCAAGCCCCAGGACTTAATCTTAGCCCTGACTCCATCCCCTTGGCCAAGTGAGACAGACAATGTTCCAACATGTTCCCCTTTCCCAGGCGAATCAGTGATGGATATTTTATCGTAAAGCTCATTTTTAAAATGATAGAAATACGTCAGCCATTATTATGCCTAACCTGGGTAGGTGTCTTTGACTTTGACTTCTCAAGTCTTTTTATTTTTCCAATGATTTTATTGGGGACTCTTACAGCTCTTATAGCATTCAATACATCATTTGCATCAAGCATATTTGTACACGTGTTACCATCTTCATTTCCAAATATTTTCTACTTGAGCCCTTGGTATAAGCTCCTCTTTTCCCCTCTCTTTTTTTTTTTATAAACCATTTTATTGGGGGGGACTTCTCAAGTCTTAACATATAACTGTGTAGTTAACACACATTGCACATAGCAATGAAAGGAGGGCTGTTTTATACTGATGTTTATGTAGAAAATAATCCAAAAACAACAACAGCAAACCAAAAGAGAAAAGAACTCAGTGACTCCATTTTTCAGCTGGAACTCTGAGTTATCTAGTGCTCTAAATAGCAGAAAGACCCTAAGAGATAACTTTAACAAAAAGAAATTGCCGTAATGGTCTCACAACTTGACAGTTTAGAAGACCTCTGGAAAAGTTTTCCTGACATAGTAGTTATGTGTTGGGCTGCTAACTTCAAGGTCAGTAGTTCAAAACCACCAGTTACTCTGAGGGAGAAAGAACTGTCTACTCCCGTAAACAATTACGGTCTCAGAAACTCACTGGGACCGTTCTAAGCCGCCCTACAAGCTTGCTATGAGTTGTTGATGGTAGGGCAGTGAGTTTGGTTTTGGCGTGCTGCGGGGGACGGCTTTCTCTTTTCGTTGGCACTGGGGGAAAGGTCCTTATCATTGATCTTCGCCTGGGTTTCTCAGTGCAGCACTCGTGAAGCCACAGGACACTGCGTTCCCAGCTCTGCTTTCTTGGAAAGAGGTCCCTCTGATCTCTGCTCCCTGTTTAATCTCTTTGATATCTCCAGAGAGATGGACCCTAGATACAGCCTAATCCTATAGAGTGGCTCCTGCCTCAATAACAAAACTGCCTCTGATCTTGTCTCATTCACATCATGGGGTCAGGATCGCTGACCCTGAAGATAATGACATCAGGTCACAAAATGGAGGGTAGTTCTAGCATGCTGAACACTGTGGCTTGGTCAAGCTGCCTGAGTGGGGGTAGACACAATTCCATTTCTAACAGATTGACCCATGATGAGACACCTTTAGCTGAAAGGGCAGTTGACAACTCTTACACAAAATTCCCACTCCATCGCCTCCACACGCCACACTAGGGAGAAGAAAGACTGCCCTTGCAGATTGTTCTCCAAGAAAGTAGCTCCAGGTTAGAAACACAGAGGTGCAGCCTTAAGGAGCCATTCCTCCGGGGAGCCCACACTCTTGAATGCTGTCCTGCATGCTGCGAATGCGAAGACAAAAGACTCAAATGCATGGCCATTGAGGCGAGGTGGATTCATACAGATGCTGCAGGACAGGGTAGAACTGCGCCCTGTGCGTTTACTAGCCTGTGGCTCCACCAGAGGAGAAAGCACCATATTTCTCCAGAGAGAAAGAGAACCTGAACGCACATGGGCATCACCTGGGGATCTGTTAAAAATGCTGATGCTTGGCTTCCTGGGGACCCTGGTAGATGTCAAACCACCAGCTTTTCAGAAAGAAAGGAAGGAAAGCAGGGAGGGAGGAAGGAGGAAACCTTGTTGTTGGTAATCGGTGGTGTAAATATTTCCACCCTGGTTGAATTTCAGTTACCAACAGCACATCCCTGTAGCTGTAGTTGGAAAGAGATGTTCACAGGAGGTTCTGTAGAGCCAGGTGCCAGCCGACTGCCACAGAGCTCTACCTGATGCCCACCTGTGGACATTCTGATTTAGTTGGTAGGGGTGGTGTGTGTGTGTGTGTGTGTGTGTGTGTGTGTGTGTGTGTGTGATCTGAGCAGTCTCCTTTAGAGCAGAAAATGTCCAATCCTCCCTGAACCATGGGCTAAGGGACTCAGAATCATCACCCCAAAGCCAGGGCATCCTCTGCCTTCTCACCGGCCCTTTGTGGAGAATGGAAACATTACATGGAAGCAATAGTTAAGCTGATAACTGAAGAAGTGTAGAGAGCAATGAAGTGGAGCTCAAAGAAGGATGGTGATGTGCCAAGAAATGAGATTAAATTGGAAACAAATTATGGAAGGCAGAGTGGGGGGAATAAAAGAAGAAACAAGGCCCCCAAGTACCCAGCAACTGAATTGTCACCTTTGCATCAGAAGGTCAGAACAGTGTCTCCTGCTAGATAAGCCTTTGGGGGGAAGAACATTGCCAGCAGATGTGTGTGTGTGTGTGTGTGTGTGTGTGTGTGTGTGTCCCTCAGATGGGGGCTGGGCTGAAAGGTAAAAGGGAGGTTGGGGGAGATCTAAAGAGCCAGGGTCATTGTGCCTACCCCCCCCACCCCCCACCCCCAGTTGCTGGGCTGGAAATTCCTGGTGGGTGCTGGAAACCCTGACAAATTCCTCCTCCAGGATATCCCTGCAGGGAGGTCATTACCCTTCTATTAAAACTCTTTATTCTGACTCGGTGGCAAGCATTTGATTTGCTTACTGATTGAACCCTAGTCATTTGGTTGAAGTGTACTTAAGTCTCTGAGAGGGAGGGAGTTGGGGGATTTCTTTGACTTTCAGAGAGGGCTGACTGGGCCCCACCTTTGTCTTCCCGACAACCCTCCCCTGCCCCCCCTTAGGCCTGTCCTGCTACTTTTTACACACAGTACAGATGTTTACTTGTCTGTCTCCTTTGATGCTCTAAGCTCTCCCCAAGAGTGGGCTCTGTTCCTATTTCCCTCGGCCTCCCCAGTCCCCTGTGTAGATTCTTAAGCTGAAGTAAGCAGAGCTATTCTATCACATCATAAAGTATCTTAAGTTTATTTATTTTAAAGCGCGAGTAAGTCATGAATAGTCTTGTTGAAAAAAAAATGAAGTTTATTATTTAAGCCCAAATCTCCCTTAACTCTCTTCTCTACTCCTACTCCAATCCAGAGGTGATTGTCACTCATGGAGTCCCCACTCTGGCAGGGTCTAAATGCTTTTTAAGGTTTTCAAGGCTGTGACCTTTCAGAAGCCAGTCGCCAGGCGTGTCTCCCAAAGCTTTTCTGGGTGGGTTTGAACCACCCATTTTTCAGCTGGTGCTTCACCCAGGGACTTAATTATCACCCAGGGACTCCACTCTGCTCAGAGGTAGCTGTTATTAAGTGTATAGATCATTTTATGTATTCCACACACACAAAAACTATTTTTAATGTTTTGAAATACATGGTATTATTACATGCAGTTTTAAAACGTGCATTTTCTGTGCTTGACACATGGATGGATGGATGGATGGATGGATGGATGGATGGATGGGTGGATTGTGATAAGAGTTGTATGAGTTCCCAATAAAATGATTTAAGAACCAAGAACCATGCGTTTTTGTCACTTGACAATACATTTTGGTGATCTTTCTGTAATAATCCATTTCATGATCTGTGTGTCTTTGTTCTTTTGAGGTCAAAGGGACCTTGAGAGACAAGGATTCCAGTCCAGACACTTTGATGTAGGGGTGATCCCAGATAATAATGCCAGGGGAGTGGGCCAGTGAGACAACAAGGCAGGACGTCAGTCAAGTGTATCTATAAAGCAAGTCAATACTGGAGGTCACCAGAGTCTCCTTCCTCTGGGGAAAGCTGGGTCAATGTGTGAGTACTATGTGAATGTAGTTTCCTTCTATCTGAGGATTTACCCATCAACTCCCATCAGTTCTTGGGTGAAGGCTGCTTCAAGGGAACATTCAGGGCTGAGCCCCGGTGGCGTAAGTGGTTGAGTGCGGGACTGTGGCCCGCAGGCTTGGCGGTTCAAATCCAGCGTCAGCTCTCAGGAGCAGCGCTGGGTAGCTCCCACAATCACCAGAGGGCAGTGATGCTTCCCCCCCCAAAAAAGGGGAACATTCAATCCCTGGTTCTTTGGGGCTGCCAAGCACCTGGCCGGGAGTTCTGATAGCCGGTGAAAGCCTTAAGTTAAGGAGCTGCAGTGCTAGCGGTTGGAAGCACGCTGGCAGGCACAGACTTAGGAAGTGCCCAGGTTATATGCAGGGGGCACTGAGAGGGTCTGCTATACAAATGGATGTGCCTTCGTTCATGAAATAATTTTCCATGCCAAGCCAAAGCCACTTCCTTCAAGTCAATCCCCACTCATGATGACAGAGACCTGCTGTGTAGGGCTTCAAGGATGCAAATCTTTCTGAAAGCAGACAGCCACATCGTTCTCCCTGGAAGCAGCGAGTGAGTTTGGACCACCGGCCTTTCGGTTAGCAGCTAAGCTCTTTAATGACTGCCCTGTCAAAGCTCCTTATATGCTTAAGTTTCTTGCATTTTTTCAGCTGTAGCAAATGAGACCAAAAGAAATGTCCTCGTGCGTACCTCCTTATTGAAAAAAAATAACAACTCCCTGCCATATAGTTGATGACAACTTATAATGATCTTATAGGACAGGGTAGTACTGTCCCTGGGAGATTCAGGCTGTTACTTGAGCCTGGGAGTCGGAGCCCAGTCTTCTCCCGAGAGGCAGCTGATGGTCTCCATTGGACCTTGCGGTTAGCGGCTAAATGCCTAACTACCAGAGGAGTCCTTTACTCCTGATGCACAGGAGCAAATCATCCTTTTATTTAAAAAAAATTTTTTTTTGCAGGGGGA
The DNA here is from genome assembly GCA_004026705.1 of Nesogale talazaci. Classification (NCBI taxonomy): domain Eukaryota; kingdom Metazoa; phylum Chordata; class Mammalia; order Afrosoricida; family Tenrecidae; genus Nesogale; species Nesogale talazaci. The sequence goes on along the minus strand of PVJH01023312.1, from coordinate 13,889 downwards.
CATCACTGCCCTCTGGTGGGAGTGGGAGGCCCAACCTTGCTCCCAGAGAGCTGCTGCTGGATTTGAACCTCCAAGCCAGTGGGCCGCAGTCCTGCACTCAACCACTATGCCACCGGGGCTCAGCCCCATAAATAATTCTTTAGGACAAAGGCTTACAAGTGGAATTGTTGGGTCCGTCCGTTCCACACATTTTCTCTAATTTTAGAGAAATTAGGTTGGGGCATGCCTTCGCTGCTCTGAGTCCTAGGGTGCTGATCTGTGGATATCCTCTCGTCCTTAATCCTTCAATCTTGCCATTTCAGGAATTCTAAGAGGGAAGAGAGAAGTGTCCAATGAGTTTTCTACGGTCTTGCATGGCATTCTCCCCATGGGCTGTCCCAATGAACTTACACCTGTCTTCAGCCTTCAACATCTATTGATGCTGCTGCATTCAGATTATACTGCTCTAGTCATAAACATTTTTGGAGCAATGCCTAGACTGCCATTTTTAAATAAAGAGCACACATTCACAACAACCTGAAATTGCATCTGTGCAATTCTTTTTGTACAGTAGATAGTCCAAGGATACAGAGACTCACCTATAAAAACTCTCCATCTACCTACCGATACAAACACCTAAGGCAATGCTATATAGATAGGTAGATAGAGATATTCCTTTCAGATTGACTTTATTGAACTCCAGTTTCCACCCAATGAATATTTTTAGTGTGAGTCTTGACAAACAGATACACCTGTGTATCACTAACCTGATCTAGATAAACTCAACCTCGCTGTCATGGAGTGAATGCTGATGCCCGGCAACTCCACAGCCAGGGTAGCTGCTGAGACTGGAGCTTTTTATGGGAGTAGAAAACCTTGTCTTTCTCCCTCAGACTGGCTGGAGGTTTTGAATGGCTGGTCTTGCAGTTAGTAGGCCAATGAGTAACCAATTACTTCACCAGGGCTCCAAAGAAGAGAGGGAACATAATTATTCTCTCTCTCTTTTCTGTCGATCTTTCCCTTCTCTGATCTCTGGAAGCCACTTAACTGTTTTCAGTTATCATTGATGAGTTTTGCCTATGGTAGCGTTTCCTATAAATGCAGTTATGAAGTATGTACTCTCGAACATGCTTTCTTGAACTCATAACGTAATGCCTTTGAGATTTACTCATGTTGCTACATATGCCAACAACTTTTCTTTACATCTTTTCTTTTCAGTGCTGAGTAGTATTCCCTCGTGCTATAGATGAATCACGATGTGTTCACCCACCCACCAGTTGAAGACTATTGGGATATGTAGTAGATTGAATGAGGTCCTCCTCAAATATGGGTGGTAAATCCTGACCTCTGTGGCTCTGCTGATCCCATTGGGGGATGGGCTGTCTTTGTTAGGTGAACATGTTAGACAAAAATATTGAAAGGTATCTCTCTCTTTTTAAAGGTATATCTTGAGTCAATGCCTTTTGAGATCTAAGAAGAGATTAAAGAAGCATGTTGGGGAAGCAGAGATGGGGGTTAGATGCCATGACATGGAGGCCGCCGAGGAGCCAGGAAGTTGAAGCTGAGAAGGCAAGAGTCTTCTCTGAAAGGAAAGCCAGGGCTCTGAATTTGAACTTCTAGTCTTTTAAGCTGAGAACATAAAGCTTATTAAAACCGTCCAATTGAGTATTTCTGTTATAGCGGCACTAGCTAACTAAGGCAGGGTTGTTTCCAGTGTGGGGTGATTATGAATAAAGTTGCTCTAACCACATGCAGATGTTTATGTGGATGTATGACTCCATTTCTCTCAAGTGAAAGGGTGTGGATTGGATTGCTGCCTTTTTTTAGCTCTTTTTTTGGGGGGGCATCACTGCCCTCTGGTGGTGGGAGTAGGAGGCTCAGCCTTTGCTCCTGTGAGCTGGAATTGAACCTCCATCCCAGTGGGCTGCAGTCCTGCGCACCACCACTACGCCACCGGGGCTCAACCCTGGATTGCTGCCTTGTAATGCTTCACTCACAAAGACCATTTAGCTTTACAATCAGTAGTCAAGTTATTTTAAAACCCAAACCCCCAAAGACCATTTTCCAAATTTTGCATTTACACCAGCAATGTGTGAGGTCCAGTTGATCTATCACACCCTCTCCTACCCTTGATGCTGTAGTCTTTTTCATTTTAGTCACTCTAAGACATAGGGAGTGGAATCATTTTGTAGCTTCCATTTGTCTTTCTTAAATAACTAAGGATGGCAGATGCATTTCCATTGGCCATTTGTACATCTACTTTTGTAAATAGTCCATTCAAATATTTTGATCATTTTAAAAAATGAGCATAGATAGCCTCTCTGTATACAAATCCTTGCTTAGATATGTCTTTTGTGTATAATATTTCCTGGTCTATGGTTTTGCCTTTTCATTTTTTTAATCGCATTTTTTTTTGGTGGCCATCACTGCCTCTGGTGGTCATGGGCACTACCCAGTGCCGCTCCTGAGAGCCGTCTCTGGATTTGAACCGCCAAGCCCGCGGGCCGCAGTCCCGCACTCAACCACTTACGCCACCAGGGCTCAGCCCCCTTAATCGCATTTTTAGTTTATTTTTTAATCATTTTTTTGGGTGCTCTTACAGCTCTTACAACAGTCCATGCATCAGTTTTATCAAGCACATCTGTATCTATGCTGCCAGCATCATTTCCAAAACATTTTCTACTTGAGCCCTGGGTATCAGTTCTTCTTTTGTCCCCTTTTTCCCCTGCCCTCGTGAATTCGTACTCAATTATATATTGTTATTATTATTTCATATCTCATGCTGTCCATTGTCTCCCTTCACATACATTTCTGTTATTCCTTCCCTAAGAGGGGGGGAGGATTATATGTCAAACCTTTTGATGGGTTCCCCTTTCTCCCCCTCCCACCACCATGATATTGCTATTCCTGCCACTGTTCCTGAGTTTCTCTGTTCCGAATTCCATGTGTTGAGAGTTCTTACTTGTACCCATGTGTGTTCTCTGGGTCTGGCCAGATTTGTAAGGTGGAACTGGGACATGGTAGTGGGGGTGGGGTGGGGGTGGGGCAGCATTCAAGAACTAGAGGAATGATGTGTTTCATTGGTGTTCTACTACGCCTTGGTTGAATCAAGCCTTCCTTGTCGGGCTTCTGTGTGTGTGTGTGTGCTGTCCTCTGCGGTGCTATAGGTCAGCAAGGGAAAGTCGTGTCTTGTGTTAGGGCTGGCCCCACCGCCCTCTCTGTACATTGGCTGCTCTGAGCAGGTATTGTAGTCCCTAGGACTTGGTGGGGTCTTTGCATTTTTTTTTTTTTTGGTGGGCATCACTGCCTCTGGTGGTTGTGGGCACTACTCAGCCGCCGCTGGATTTGAACCGCCAAGCTCGCGGACTGCAGTTCTGCACTCAACCACTTATGCCACCAGGGCTCAGCGGGGTCTTTTCATTTTTTAACAGTGTCTTTTAAAGAGTAGTAGTTTTAAATTTTTATAAAAGTCAATTTACCATTTTTTCTTTTGTGGATAATTTTGTATGCTGTGTAAGAGAGCTTTGCCTACTCCAAAGCCATGAAGAATTTTATGACTTTAAACATCTTAGCATTTACAAATAGACTTATGGTTCATTTTTTTTTTTAGTGTATGGCACAAGGTAAATGTCAAAGTTGAATTCCCCCCTCCCATTTCCTATTTACTTTTCTTATTTGTACCAGTATTTTTTGAAAGATCTTTTTCTCTTCATTGAATTATCTTAGCACCATGACTTAAATGAAAAATCATTTAACCAAATACAGTTTGATCTGTTTCTGGACACACTATCCTGTTCCACGGAATCATATGTCTGTTCTTATGTCAGTAACACATTGCCTGGATTAATATAGCTTTACAATATGTCTAAATAATCAGATAATTTAAGCTCAGTGTTACTCTATTTTTAAAGTATTTTCATGATTTTTATATCATTTCCCCATGTAGGTTTTAGAATCAGCTTGCTAACTTGTTATCAACCCCAAAGGAAATAGTGTTTGAGATTATTGTGTAGTTCATCAAATTTACAGATAAATTTGGAGGAAAAGTCGAGAGCTTGTCAATATTGAGTCTTCTGACCACAAGCCTTGGGGTGCAGTGGATTAACCATTGACCTATGTGTTCTCTAGAAAAGCAAAACTCATGACACTTATATATACTTAGAGAGAGAAATAGACTTATACTTAGTATACTAATATATACTTAGAGAGAGATATATACTTATCAAGAAAATGGCTCACACAGTTGCAGACATGGGTAAGTACAGTCCTGCTTCAAGTCTGTGGGTCAGATATTAAACTGGAGGCTTCCCTTAAGTTGAGGACCAATAGGAACGGATGAACCCAGGATCAGCCAGAACTCTATAGTCAGTGGAGATGGGTGAATATAAGGTTCACAGGTTAGAGGACAAGGTGCTGAGGACTCCTGGGATGGGCAGGTAAATTGGCAGGCTGCTGGCAGGTACTATGGGAGGTCAGTGAGACAGAGGCAAGATCTGGACCCATGAAAAGCATATACTTCTATAGGAAGTAGGTCACACCCCAGAGAAAACCTCCTTTCAAGGGCATTAGGGCTGCAGACTCCACTCTAATAGTACCATGGCCGGTCTATTGTGGGGACTTAAAAGTCCCCAACTGTCAAACCGCTGAGAATCTGGGCCCAGCCAATTTGACACAAAATCTAACCATCACAGGCTACTAACTGAAACGTTGGTGGTCTAAACCCACCAGCTGCTCAGGGAGAAAAAGGCTTGGGCTCTTACAGCTCTTACAGCATTCAATATATCATTTGTATCAAACATATTTGTACACATATTCCCATATTCATTTCCAAATATTTTCTACTTGAGCCCTTGGTATAAGTTTCTCTTCTCCCCTGCCCCCGCCTCCCGCTTTTAAGAATCATTTTATTGGGGGCTCATTCAACTCCCATCACAATCCATACACACATCAATTGCACGCAGGCCCCATTTGCACACTTGTTGGCATCATCACTCTCAAAACATCCTCCCTCCACTTAGGTGCCCAGTACCAGCTCCACACAATTGAATTTTTTATTGACTTTGTATTCAGTGGCCTTGTTAAATTCACCTGTTAGGTCTAGTAGTTCTTTGTCTATAATTCCTCAGGATTCTCTAAGCTTATTAAACTAGATAAGGTTATCTGATTTACTAGATATAAAAAACAGTTGTGCTTCTTGTCCAATATTGTGGTTTTTTACTTATTTTTCTTGCCTTATTGCACTGGATAGGTCCTCCAAAGAGTTGTTGATAAAATAATGAAAGCAGACAGATTCTTCATCTTGTCCCCAATTTTAGGAGTCTTCTGGCAGTCAGTCCTTCAACACTAAGTATGATATTGTTGACATGAGTTTTTTGGTAGCTGCTCTTTATCAAGTATTAAAAAATCTTCTTTGCTTTTAATCCGCAAGAATTTTTAGTCCCAGTCACTTACATTTCATCGTGCTTTAAGCATGCTGGACTCAACTGGCTCCGCTTGACATAGTCATGGAGAGTAGAAAGTATGGGCTCAGAGTCATGGATTTGACCTCTGCCACTTTCCAGCTGTGTAATCCTATTTTTTACCTTCTATGAGCCTCAATTTCCTTATTTTCAAAGTAAGGATAACAATTTTACTTTTTCAAGGTTATTGTGACTACAGTTGGGTTTACTTTCATGGGTCTGACACATGGTAGACAAGCACAGGATACTATTATCGTCCTCTCTCTGTTTCTTGTTCCTTCTAATAGCATGCTCTTGACCTTATAATGATGTTTTTAACATCTACCCAAATGTTCACTTCGACTTTCTCTAATGACTATTGGCCTCTTAGGAAATTCAGGATTTCAGTCTCCAGTGACAAGTTCTCCATGGGTCACAGTAACACATAGAAGCCACTTAGGTGCTTACTTTGCTGAATGTAGTAGATTCCATAATTATTTCCAGACTGAGGTTTCCTAGGATTAACATATTATCCCATCCACTGTTCCAAAGGATGCCTAATTATATCACGTCCCAGCTTTGAAGAGTCTATCCAGAAAGCATGATTCACAAGTCTTGGCTCCAATTCAGATACACAGAGAACCTTCCTGGTCAGTCCATGCCCTTGTCATTTTAGGCCTGCAAGGCTCCAGTTGTGCCCGCAGCAGGAGCTGAGGGTTTCAGGGCAAACAATGTACAACTAATGTTATTGCTCCCAGAGCAGTGGTTCCAAACGCCAGGCCAGAGACCCGAGCAGGTACCAGATGAAGTGTTCCAGCCAGACCGCTGCAGAGCAGGAAATAGAAGGATGATTTGTGAGTGTTCCAGAAAGCTAAATGTACTGCCCTTTATTCTGAGATTATCATTCTCTTACTCTTTTGGTAGGAAACATATCCTTCCAGTTGTTGCTTTAGGAAAATGATTTACCACATACACCTGTGTAAAAGCCGAGTTCTCCAGCGCATTTTTAATGCCATTTTGGGGATAAAAGCAGGTACCTTGGCTGATATTCAGGTCAGCGTGTACTCGTGTGTGCACAGTCATTTCTTCGCTTGTTACGAGAGAGTGAGGAAACGTGTTAAGCTATCATCTACCACCAGTTTTGAAAAGTCACTGTGAAACAGCAGAATGTCTTTTCCTGGATTTGGGCCCTGGCAGCAGTCTATTACCATCATTGCTTAGGGCAACTACAGACGTCCTGCGGTCGGTCACTTCAGCATTTCCACCTCCGTCCCCCGATGCTGACCCCAGTGACAGAACTGCAAGGAATTGGATACTAAAGGGTCTGTGCTGCTCTAATAGATTGAGGTCAGCTTCACCTGACCTGAAAGAAGTATAATTGTCAATTTGGTGGCGGTACACCTGAGATGGACTCAACAAGTTATAATAAATACATATGGATAAATACAGGAGAAAGGGTTCCTGTCAGCAGTTTGAATATTAGGGGGACTCTGGGGTTTTAGGGAAGACTGGCAGGGGACATAGAGACAGAATCATGTTGTGGGGGGAGGAAGGGGGGAACTCAGGCAACTTGGCTGATGTTTGACCTTATAAACTTCCCTTTCCTTAGCTGCTCAGTGGAAATGATCACCCTGCTTTGCCTCCCTGGAGTGTTTGTGTGAGGACTGAATGATAATGGGTAGGCAGTGCTCTGCAAACGACAGCGTTCCAGACAAATGTAAGGAATGACTCTTCGTTTGCTTTGTTGACAATCGCAGAGGCAATATTTCGAGACACATGACATAGCTCCAGGCAATTTCTTCACTAAGGAGATATGATAGAAATGTACAGGGCCTGTAGCTAAATACTGTTGGAACATGTCACCGTCAAAAACATCTGAACAATGATTTTGAACGCCATCTTTCCAGACGCAGTAACTAGGCACAGAGACATAGCTCTCATGAGATGCTGGAGACAGGGGGGAGACTTGAGCTTTATAAAAGGAGACCCAGGGGCTACGCCAGCTCCCTGTGCCCGACACATTCTGGGTAAATTTCTCAGGTTATATTTGGGATGCATGATTTGGTGATATAAATTCAGAAGATGGTTCATTTGAAAATCTATCCTAGCACTAGCAGATTTTTCTTTCTTTTTTTTTTTCTAAATTTTTAAATTATTTTCTTTAAATCATTGGGGACTCCTAAAACTCTCTCTCTCTCTCTCTCTCTCTCTCGCTCGCTCGCTCTCTCGCTCTCTTTCTCACTCGTACAACTTTTATAACAGTCCATCCATCAAGCATATTTGTACATATATTGCCATCACTAATTTCTAAACATTTACTTTCTATTTGAGCCCTTGGTATTGGCTTGTCTTTTCTCCCTCCCTCCCTCCCTCCCTCCCTCTACTAGGAGATTTTTCAAGCAATAATTTATTTAATTTCCTTAAGACCCATGTTATGAGAACATACTCAGGTCATACTAGATTATTCAATAACAGCAATTATCAATTATTGAGTGATACCCTAAAGAACAGAATAGAACTCCGTTATAGGGTTTCCAAACTGTAAATCTTTTTTTTTTTAAATCTTTCTTTTTTAAAATCAAATTGTAAATCTTTACTGGAGCAGAAAATCTCAATATCCCACAGAACAGGTGGTGGAGTTGAATCTCAGACCTTGTGACCTATTAACCTAGAAGGCCGTAATGAATTGGAAACAACCTGATGGCAGTGGGATGTGCCCATCCCGGTGCCAGGCACAGCACAGCATCAGTTGATTTGCAGAGCATGGAAATTCTATGAGGCTGCTGCTAGTAATTATATCCCTATTTTCAGATGAGTAAACGGAGGCTAAGGAAACTGAGTTTCAATAAGTCGACAAAGGTCTCACAAATTGAGGGCCAACTATGCCCAGTCTTCTCTCTAAATTCCCTCTTATTTAAAAAGTGTAAGCACTTACATCACCTAAAGATGCCAGTGAAAGGAAATATCTGATGTCGTCTTGGAGACAAGATGGTTTTCCTGAACTTTGTTGTTGTTGTTGAAATGTCAGGAACTGTGGAGGAAAAGATTGATACATTTGAATGCATAGAGGAAAGTTTAACATTGAAAATCATTTTACCCATATAATAGAGTTAATAGTTTAATTTGTGAAGTGCATATATACAACAAGAGCACACATACAAAAAGGCAAATAGCAGCAATGAACTTGTTTGAGCAGTCAATAAAATTCAACCCCACAGTTTAGTCTTGTATATGTAAAGAAATGCCCTGTTTCTCCTATGAGATTGGCAACAATGAAGAAGAATGGTAAAAATCTGGGCAATAAAAATATGGGGCAATCACTTGTGAATACTGTTGTTGGCCTGTCATTTTGCATAACCTTTGGGAAAGGTGATTTGTTAACACTCACATATCTTTTTTTTAATTATTATTTAACACTCACATATCTTAACAGCATGAAAACACCCTTTGACCCAAGCTCCCACTTTTAGGAGTATGTCAGAATAAAATAGCCAGACACATGTGCAAAGATGAATGTTCAGGATAGCCTTCTTTATGAAAATGAAAAGTGGAAACAAATGAAATGTCCAGCAATAAGAGATTTGTTGTGTGTATGATGGTATGACACTCCTGCTGGAATAATATCCGTCTTCTTCATGATGCAGTAAAAGAGTGCATGTTACACCCTGCTTTGAAGGATTCCATTGAAATGCTCTTGGGTCTCTATTGGAAAAGAGTAAGAGGGTGAAGGTGCCACACAGCAGAGAACCCTGTAGAGCTTTATCTCTTTCCAGAGTGGACAGCCTCGTTTTCCTTCTGAGGAGCAACCTGGGGGATTTGAAGCACTGACCTTGTGGTGAGCAGTTCAGTTTGCAGCCCACTTCTGCTGCCAGGACTCCTCCTTTCTCAAAGCATGTATCTACGGATACTGAATTAGTATCCACTTAAAAAAAACCGATAGTAAAGATTATTGCATTAACATAAAAATATTGTATGACAAAAGCATTTATAATATATTGTGGGTGAGCAGTGGTTCTCTCTCTCTCTCTCTCTCTCTCTCTCTCTCTCTCTCTCTATATATATATATATATATATATATATATACGTTTTAACCCCCTAGAACTGTGACTGTGATCTTACTTGGAAATGAGGTCTTGGAAGATGTAATAAGGTAAGGGTCTTGAGGTGTTGACAAAGTTGGATATCTATTTGCAGAACAATGAAACACGATCCATACCTCATATTACATATAAGCATGAACTCAAGATGGAGCACTAGAACTATAAAGATCATCAATTTAAAAATACAAAAAAAAGAATGTAAGGTCTCTAATGTAGTGCACTGTCGAATATAATGAAAACCACACATAAGACAAGCTAGATGACTGGGACCTCCTAAAAATTTTAGACATTTACAAATATGCTTGACACAATGGATATATGCATGGATTGTGCTAAGAGTTGAATGAGCCCCCAATAAAATGATTATAAATAAATAAATAATAAAGAGTTGTACAAGTCCCCAATAAAGTGATTAAATATATTTTTTAACTTTTTCTGGGGGGGGGGGGCATCACTGCCCTCTGGGGGCAATGGGAGTCCCAGCCTTGCTCCTGGAGAGCTGCTGCTGGATTTGAACTGCTTGCCCTGGGGGCTGCAGTCCTGCACTCAACCACTATGCCACTGGGGCTCAGCCTGATTAAATATTTTTTAGACATTTTTATGCACCAAAAGATTTACACAAAGCCCCCAATACATTTGTGGAATCAACACAGGGAATAAAGCTCCGGTGATCTTTCTGTAACGATAATTGAGGGATGGGACTAACCTGGCTGTCGGATGGAGAGCATTGGAGAGAAGATGAGAGTAGATTAAAATGATAAATCTAACTTGAGGGCTGCGCCCCGGGGGCGTCGTGGTTGTGCGCGGGACTGCGGCCCACGGGGACGGAGGTTCAATTCCAGCAATGGGGCTGGGCCTCCTACTCCCACCACCAGAGGGCAGTGATGCCCCCCCCCCAAAAAAAAAGTCGAACTTGAAGGGTTAAAACCTTGTCATTTGGTTTCCTTTCTTTTTTTTTTTTTTGTGGGCATCACTGCCTCTGGTGGTCGTGGGCACTACCCAGCCGCCCCTGGATTTGAACCGCCAAGCCTGCGGGCTGCAGTTCCGCACTCAACCACTTACGCCACCAGGGCTCAGCCCATTTGGTTTCCTTTCTGATATACTTTTGAGTTTATCTAGTTTTTAATATTTCCAGGCCTTTCTTTTCCATATTGGGGTTTATTTCTGCCGTAGTGTGTCATTGGTGGTCGCCTGCTTGACTCTTTATGTGTGTGTTTCTATGATTTTGAGTCTATGAAGCCCAGGATAGGTGAATGTGTAGACGCAACCACTAGAATAGGGCTCTTGGCAGGTAGGCGGGTCAGGTGGTAGTAGTGGCGGTGGTGGTGGTAAAGGAGAGCTGTTATTAAGGAGTTTTGGAGGAAGAAAATGTTTTGAAATGCTGATTTTGATAGCAATTGTACAAAATGGCTTGATATTTTGAACTAGAAACCAGTATAATATCTGGATTAGCTCCTAATAAAATGCTTTGGGGTAGGGGGAGAAGATTAAACAAAAGAATTGAAAGAGAACGTACAATCGAGGAGCGGGAGAATTGGTAATGGTGTGTCAGAAAAGGAATTAATCTCTAAAATTTATAGAAGACTTCAAGATCTTAACAAGACAAATAATCGGATCTAAAAACTGTGAGGATGCGATACCATCTCACGCCAGCATTCATAGCAAAGTCTAAGATATATAAAACAACACATGCTGACGGACGTGTGGCGAGAGACTGGAACCCTCATACCCTGCTGGTGAGACTGTGAGATGGTGCAACCACTGTAGAAAACCGTGGTGCGGTGTTTCCTTAAAAAGGTGGAATTATTGAGGGTTCATGGGAGAGGGGGAGGGGGGAAATATGGGGAGCTGGAATTTAAAAAAAAAGAACTAGAGGAAAGGGTGAAGGTGGAGCTTAAATCGGGGGATCTAGTAGAAAATATTTGGAAGTGAATATGGCAACATGTGTGCACATGTGCTTAAAGCAAATGATGTATTGAGTGTAATGAGAGCTTTAAGAGCCCCCAATAAAATCTATATTTTTTAAAAAAAGAAAAAAGGAAGGTTAGAAATAAAAAAGGTGGGGCTGAGCCCCGGTGGCGTAGTGGTTGTGCGTGGGACTGCGGCCCACTGGGACAGAGGTTCAATTCCAGCAGTGGGGCTGGGCCTTCTACTCCCACCGCCGGAGAGCAGTGATGCCCCCCCCCAAAAAAAAAAAAAAAAGAAATAAAAAAGGTGGAATTAGAAATGCAGTGTATGACCCAGCAACCCCTTTAATTATTAAAAATCCTGAAGAAGTAAAAGCTGTGACAAGAAAAGATGTTGCACATCCATGCTCATCACAGAACTATTTACAATAGCAAAAATAAAAAGGTAACTGCCCTCATGTCCATTGATAATGAAAGAATAAACTATGACAAATAGGCACAATGGAATACTCCCCAATATTAAAGAATAACGATGAATCTGCAAAACACCTTCATGGCTTGGACGAGCCTGGAGAACATTTTGCTGAGTGAGATTAGTCAATCCCAGAAGGACAAATATCACACGAGACCACTTCTGTAAAAAAGTTACACAAAGGGTTTTCACATTAAAAAGACATTCTTAGGTGGTTACCGGGGGTGGGGCTCAGAGCGGGGAAAAGAGGATGAATTACAGGGTAGACACCTACTAACTTGAGTGAAAATAAAAAAAAGTAAAAATAAGGCTCTTGAGAGAGGATCACCCTGGATTTAGTGTGGATCTTAAACCCAACGTCTCCTTAAAAGAAGAGGAGGAAACAGCCAGAAGAGATGAGGGAACACACAAGCAAGAAAGCCATGTGGAACTAAATGGAGGCAGAGATGGCAGTTAGTTATTCATCCCCAAGTCAAAGGAATTCCTAGAGTCACTGAAAATTGGAAAAAACAAAGAGAATTTGTCCTCCAGAGACTTTGAAGGGACTGTGACCTTCTTGACTTCTTGACTGTGGACTTGTGTTCTCCAGAACGTGAGAGAATACATTTATGTTGGTTTCACCCACCAAGTTTGATGTAATTTATCAGAACACTACTAGGAGTCTAGTACACACTGTTAAAAAAAACCATTTATTGACACTTCATTCACATATCACACAATTCAATAGCTCAATCATAACAGAAGAGTTGTATAATCTTTTAAAAAATTTTTGGGCATCACTGCCCCCTGGTGGGAGTAGGAGGCCCAGCCTTGCTCCTGGAGCGCTGCCGCTGGATATGAACCCCCAACCCTGTGGGCTGCAGTCCCACATACAACCACTGCACCACCAGGGCTTAGCCAGAGTTGTACAATCTTTACCACAATCAATTTTAGAATACTTTATTCCTCCTTGTACTCCATGTTATTCTGGTAATTAAAAAAAATTGGCAAAAATATACACAACAAAACATTCTCCAAGTCAACATCTACATTACACATTGTTATATGCAAAATAAAACCAAGCATAAAAGGTTACAAAAGAATATGTGCAGTGGTCCCCTTTTTGCACAAAAAGTTTTATTTTCCTTATAGAACCCAAGAAAGATACTAGAAAGGCAAAATGCAAAAGTTCCCAATGGATGTTAGGGGGGTGACAAGATGGGCACTTTTTGTTTACTTTATTTTGATGTTGGGCAAAGGTCCCAGGGAGTGACTTGCAGGAAGTAAGTTTGGTTTTTTTTGAGTTTTTTTTTTTTTACTGTGATGCTCCATCTATTACTTTTGAAATTATGAAAAACAATCAATATGGAGGTACCCCCATGTAGGAACGGATAACGGAAGTGGACACAGCTGATCTCTGGCTTCACGCTCCATCCTTGTTTACTTATTCTGAGACCAACCGTTCCTCTACGTCTGTGTTGGGTTCCATCATTTGTTGTAATGGCCACACAGAAATGATGGTCCATGTGCACAATTCAGGGAGTCTATTAGGGAAGTTCCTAGGTTACCACAAGTCGGAGTTGGCAAACAGGAAGAATCCAGTCTTGGACCCACAGCAACACTTCTCCTCAATCAGCGTCCAAGCCTCCCTCTAACTCTCCATCTCTCGGTTACATGGGTCTCTGGCCTTTGCCTCCATGAGCCAGGAAGCCAGCCTGCCTGCTCCTCTTTTCCACAGTCCTGTAGCTTGGGCCAGCTGAAGAGAAGGGGCCCCATAGCCTCTGTGCTGCTCCTCGGAGTGTCAGTGCCACAGTCTCCGGTGCCTGTGTCCTCAACTGCTTCCACTCACTTTAGGTAGCGCGATCTTGGAGGTGCTCTTCCAAATGGCGGTGATTTCCTCTTGTGCCTCAGATGGCTCCTATATCCTGAGGCATGGCTTTGATAGGGCTGTGGTTTGTCTTTTAGCTCACCATATCACCAAGGAAAAAGAAGGATGGTGTCTTAAGTCCCACCC
>PVJH01023311.1:0-35062 GCA_004026705.1 Nesogale talazaci | reverse complement strand
TCAAACTTCAACTTTGCAGTTAGCAGCCGAGCACCCAAAACCACTGCCCACTACACCACCAGGGCTCCGTGAGCATCTCTGAAGTTCAAGGCAGAGAGGTCATCTCAGATGATTATGGAAGCTGTTTTTTTTTGGGGGGGGGGGGTCTTTCAAAGGGGGGTAATCTTGATAGATTTTCTCAAAAGACATAGGACAGTCCCAGAGACTTAATACGAAGACGTTTGAGAAAAATTTTAAATGGCCAGGAAAGTTACTGCGAGACACTTTTCACCCTTCACAGTGCACCTGCTCATCGCTTAAGGGTAGCAAAGGATGTCCTATGAGAACTTCACTGGGACAGCTTAGATAATTCATCCTCCAGCCCTGAGCGCAGCCCTTCAGACTTCTCTCTGTTCCCCAGACACACAGAGCGTCCAATAAAAACACAGCTCTTGAGAAGGCCGACACTGTTGCTTGGCTGTGGCACAGAATTCTTCAGGGGTAGGTGAGGGGAAAGCGGCATCCCTTCCAGAAGTGTGCAGACCTAGATGGAGGCTAAGTTGAGAATCATGGCTTTCCCTTTTGGTATTTCTGTAGAAACTTGGTGTCTTTATTTTTGTCACAATAGCTTTTCCTTGCCCTCTCTAGTGTAACAGGTATACCCGTTAAGGTCTTGCCAGGGAGACATTTTGAAGGGAGACATGGATAGAGTTGCCTTCTCCTTATGAAGTGATTAAAAATATTCTTCGTTATGAAAACAAATGAAAGGAGCCTAGAAGAAATGTTTGCACATTTAAGGGCACGTGGATGTGAGTTCTGTGACAGAGGACAGCTTTGCTCAAGATCAGCATTGCAGCTGCTAGACAGCAACCAAAGTTGTTTGGTGTTCAGGATGTTTTTGTGTCCTGCTTTAAAACTTCTTACTATTGATTTTTGTTTTGTTTTGTTCTTTTGCAAATTGATTTTAAATATTTTTATTTGTAGGGTCGTAGGTCTGTGCGATATGGAGATTTTCAGTATTGTGAACAAGCAAAATCTGTAATTGTGGTAAGTAATATAGAAGTGTGACTCCATTAGTATTTTTCATTAGTCTAAGGTTAGTTACATATTTTTGCAGTTATGAACCCATCTTTCTGGGCACGCATACTTGGGAAACAGTTCAGAAACAGTGGTATTATGTAGAACATCCAGGGAGGATGCAAAACACATCTGAAGCGTGGGCAAGAACTTGTTCATCAGACTAGAATACCAGAAATTAGAAAAGGCACACATATTTTTAGCTATATAAAAAAGTTATGTAGCAAAATATTTAGGAAAGTAACCGGACTGAGCTTTAGAAAAACTATGATAATGTGTTTAATAAAGATAGTGTGTGTTTGGCCGGGTTGACTAGAGAAACAAATTTCAAGAAGTAACTAAATATCAATGGGCTGAGCCCCGGTGGCGTAGTGGTTGTGCGCGGGACTGCGTCCCACTGGGACGGAGGTTCAATTCCAGCAGTGGAGCTGGGCCTCCTACTCCCACCACCGGAGAGCAGTGATGCCCCCCCCCAAAGAAAAAAAATCAAGTAAACACCTCAGCCCAGTCCAACTCAAGTCCATAAATCCAGTACTGTTCCCGAAGTCCCTTTTCAGCCTCACGCAGCCACATGCACTGATGTAGAATGCAGGAAGATCACAGGCTGGCAGGCGCAGAGTCTTGTGGATCTAATGGCGGTAGGAGCAAAACAGGCCTCTGGCAGGCCCACAGTGGCTTGCCAAGAGGAAGGTAAAGGCAGAGAGAGAATGGAGGTTCCCAGGGTCCTCCCTAGGAGAAGGCCATGCCCACAAGGAGGCACCATCAGGCTGTGCCCTGATTGACAGGCTACACTTCCCCCCCACACTTGACATGCCATTCTACAACTACCACACAGTGCTCCATAGATTATCCTGCAGGAAACAAAGAAAATAGGAAGTGGACAAAGAATTTAAAAAGACGAATCACAACAGAGACAATCCAAGTGGCCACCGTACATGAACAGGGACTCCAGCTCAGTCCTGAGTAAGTGGCCGGGAGACAGCTGCCCATCACAATGGCAGTGAGACGCAAAGCATGTCTTGCAGACAGAAGACCAAGAACAGGAATACTAGTATAAAAATAAACTGCTGTAATGTTTTTGAAACAATGTAGGAACATCTTTGAAAAATTTACCTCTCCCAAGAATTTATCATACGGAAATATAAAAACCAGAAAGCATGTGTGCCAAGATGTTCAGTACTGATTTTTTGTAGTCAACAGAATATTGGAAATATTGTGGTAGTTACATCGTCTGTTGTCAATTTGAGAGGATTAAGAGTGAAGGGGTGGAGGTTAGCCTGTCAATCAGGCTGCAGCTTGATGACCTCATTTGGAGGTGCTAAGGCAAAAAATACTGTATATACTTGTGTATAAGCTGAGTTTTTCATCATAATTTTAATGCACTTTTTGTGGTCAGCTTACACTTGAGTATGTATAGGAGCTCCCTTAAGGAGGGAGGGACACAGGCTCACTCCCTGGGAGACATTGCAGCTGAGAAGACACATGGAGCTACCCTAGGGTCCTGAGCTGGTTGGTTAGTTACATATGCTTATAGCGGCACTAGGCCATTTTAAAAATCTGAAATCTGTAGAGCAGGCTTTCAACTATAGGACCAAAATGTAGATCACTCATGAGCTAGTTAGGTTATTTCCAGAATCATTACCATCGTCTAGAAAATTAAGGTCCAAAACAAGGAAAGCAAGCTACGGGGTGCTTTTCTTCCCAGGCATATGTCTGCGTAACTTCCCAGTGTTGGTGATTGTGCGGATTCATGAAATAGAAGCAGGAACTTTTTCAGCCAAAAGAGACATTTTAAGTAATCTTTCATCCTACCCTTTCTTTTTAAGAGAAATACCAGTCGACAGACAAAGCCTCTCAAAGTTCAAGTTATGCATTCATCTATCGTTGCACATCAGAATTTTGGTTTGAAACTTTTGTCCTGGCTGGGGAGTATTATTGGCTATTCAGGTAGGTTTATAGAAGGTGATGTAGTTAATAGTTGAAATTGAACCCATGTACTCTTGCAAGTGTTTTTGGCAAATCAAGTGAAGTAGTTTTTTGCTGTTACACTACATCTTAAGATGCCAACTTAGAGTCTCTTCCAGCACAGAAAGCGCTGTGGTTGGAGACCTGCAAGAAGCACGGAATTAGGAAGAGTTACAGACTATAATATGCTAAAGCAATGTGAAGCTCAGTTAATGTTTTAGAAACCATCACCGCCCCCTCGCCCCACTCCCTACCCTCCAAAATGTTTTTGTTTGTTTGTTTGTTTGCTTGCTTGCTTTTTAACAGAATAACCTATGGAACTAGTGCTCCACTAACTAAAGTGGACCATGCTACTGTAAATAAAATCTAAGTGGTTCCTGGGTAGCAATTTAAAGAGTAAAGCTCTCATGATGGTAACATTGTTTTGACTCCTACAGTTTACCTGTGGGTTTTTTTGTTTGTTTTCCCACAATTTCCTAACTAGATAGATTTCCTTCAAGTAATGACAACAGAATTTTGAACTTGTGCCCAAGACCAAAAGGACAAATTGGGTTTCTAACTTTGTTTTTTTTTTTTTTTTTTTTGGGGGGGGGGGGGGGCATCACTCCTCTCCGGTGGTGGGAGTAGGAGGCCCAGCCCCACTGCTGGATTTGAACCTCCATCCCAGTGGGCTGCAGTCCCGCGCACAACCACTACGCCACCAGGGCTCAGCCGGGGTTTCTAACTTTGAGGGATACAATGGGAATGGATCTTGGCTCTCTCTCCCATTGCTCCTCTGGCCGGAGAGGTGATTTGGATAAAGTGACATTTTGATATTTGCTGTAAATATCTCTGACAGATCTATGTTGAAAGGCTTTTGCAGAGCTGAGCACTGCCACACTGAACTTACAAGTGCGAAGACAGATAATAGCAGTGTGGAAATTCAGAAGAACATATTTGCTGGGCTTTGAAGTATCTTTCCAAATAATTTTTCTCAGCTCAGTTATGTTAAGTTTTTATGTTTTAAATTGAGTCCACCTGTATGTCAACTACTGTGTTCAACAGTATGAATGAATAATATCAAAGAAGCGATTTCTGGTGAAATTTTTCTTTGCATTATTTATCACCAGTAGTTTAAAGAGTTGCTGTTTATTTTATATTTGTGTAAGATTTTCTCTTTAGCCTCTTAACTGATTCCTCTTTGGTGACCTTACTAATTAAATTGCTTGTTTTTTCTTTTTTCCTGATTATTTTTGTATGCATGAAGACAACTTTTTAAAAAAAACTGCTTAGATGATAAAACATAAACCAAAAAGGTTTTAAATTTTCAATTATTTTAATGCTTATCTTAACATAAAAGAACCTTTTCTAAACTTAGCGCTTAGAGGCAGCGGGAGCTTGTTTTCCTGGGCCTCTGGGAGGTAGTAGGTGCTCGGTGAATTTTTGTTTATTAATGTCATGCAAAATGTTCTATATTCTTAATTGATTAAATTGCAGTGGTAAATAATGCAATGTTGAGATTATGAATTCTTAAAGTTTAACACAGTTTCTCTCACATCTACCTTGTGTCATCAAGGGAGGTGTAGCAGTTTCATTCTTACCCATTTTAATTAGCCTGAGTCCTCGAGGGATGGTATTGTGTTTTTTAGCAGTTCCTCTTCCATTAAATTCTTTCAGTCATACGAGATATTGACTTTCTGATAGGCATATATTTAGCACTCTGGAGTAACTGTTAATTAATAGTAACGTATTTACTTTTCTAGACAACATTTAACCTGTCCATAAATGGAATTCTGCAGATCCACTTGAACAGTTATATTAAAATGCCACTTGATTTTAAATATTTGAGGTTGCCGTTTTCATGATGACTTTTCTTTCTGTTTGAAGATGGCCTTCGCCGGATTTTATGCCAAGTTGGTTTACAAGAAGGACCCGATGGTGAAAACTGTTCCCTTGTGGACAGGTTGATGCTGAATGATTCCAAGTTGTGGAAAGGTAAGTCCTCTCGTACCAGCTCTCGAGGGCCAGACGGAGCTGTCTCTGGGCCGAAGGCCCCATCCCCGTCTCGCTGGGAGGGAGCCCTATTTGGGCCTCGGGAATTTGTGTAGGCATCTCAGTCTTTGAGTGGGGAACAGATTTGGAGCAACCTCTGAGACTCAGTAAGCTTTCAATACAAGAAATGAGAATGGATCTTGATGATGATTTTTACACTGCTATAGACTACTTTGTTCGGCACTTATTAAGGTGACAGGCGAGGAACCGTCACCCCAAATTGTTAGGGAAGCACTGCGCTAAGAAACGGTGGCGCCATTTACAAGGAACCTAAAACCCTAAGCCATGTAGAACAGAATGACCTGCAGCTTAGAGTGCTCCGAGTTTGATGATGAATGAAAATCAGACCTCGTTCTCCCAAGAGGCCAGGGGAAAAGACATACATGAAGTGTTCTGTCGGAAACTTGAAAATACACACTCCAGTAAGAACTTAGAAGATGTCATTTTTCATTTGTTGGGTGTATCCCCATCTTAACATCTTAAATTTTTTTTTTTTTTTTTTACTGTGAATTGGATGGAAGTGTACGGAGCAGATCCTCAGCCCTCCATCCCCCAATGCATAAGCCTATTCTCATCTCATTCCTGGCAGTTCATCTCATTTACCTGCTTAGACTCGAAATCACACGCGAGCCACATGTTTTCCTTAACAGGTGCGAGGAGCGTGTATCACCAGTTGTTCATGAGCAGTCTACTTATGGATCTGAAATACAAGAAGCTGTTCGCCATTCGATTTGCAAAGGTAAGTATGTCCTCCGTTGGGAAGATAAACAAAACAGGTCACGCGGAGAGTAGCCATACCCATAAAGCCAGTGCTCGACTTCAAAGCCATCCATGGGAGACGAGCAGGCCCACAGTGGCTCAGTGGCACATGACACAGAGTTGGGGGGGGAGGGGAGTGGAGGTGGGGCGTGGGGGGAAGGAACCAGAGCACTGGACTTGGGATTGAGGCAGGAGACAATGCAGGAAGTGCTGACACTGGGATTCAGTCACCGAAGTCACCTGGGAACCAGACTGTCTGTGGGAGCTGTAACCAAGACCCAAGACCTTAGTCATATGTGTGTAAAAGATCGATTTATATCCAGGCTATCTAAAATTAGCAAGTCATCGTAATGTGTCTTGATCTTAAATTCTACAGAACTTAAAAAGGACCTTTTTTCTAAAATTAGTTTCTCTGTTTTTAACGGTTTCACTGGCATTCAATTCACATGTCATACATGGAAATGACCTTTTATCTTTTATTAGTAGAATAAAATGTTAGCAAAGTACGACCACTTTTGTTCATTGCCTCTCATGATAGGAGTATTCATCGATGTCGTCCAGTGTTTCTCAACCTTCCTCATGCCACCACCAGTCCCTCATGGAGCAGGGGGGACCCCAGCCATAACATAATTTTCATTGCTACTTCATCACTGTCATTTTGCTACTGTGATGAATTGGGTGGCCCCAGTGAAAGGGTCATTCAGCCCCCAAAGGGATCTCAGCCCACAGCTTGAGAACTGCTAATGTAGTTTATCTTTCTCTTTGTTTAGCTCGGATCTCATAACCATCATGAGATCATGGTACTGTTGTTATTAAAATTCACATGAGGAAAAGGTAACCATAATTGAAATGACATGCAGATTGTGCTTTGAGAATCTTGAGCTGTTCTTATGATGACTGAGGTGTGTTCAGCTAATAGCTTATTTTGTATTTTCCGCACTAAAATAGGGAAACATGTTTAAAAACCATATGAGGATCTCTCTCTCTAAATACATGTTTGTTGCGCATAACTTACAAAACCAGTGGACCAGCTGGTGCCCAACCACACGTTGAAGAGCCATCCAGGTGACTGACACGCAGCTGAAGTCATTAGCGAGAGGGGCCGATTCCACCAGCGGCCAGGAAGCACCGCTGTGGGTTAGCCTTGCAGCGTGCGGTGACATCTCTGGTATCGAGAGCGGGTAGTCCTTCCTATTCGGGCTGGCACCCGCCATCATGCGCCGTCAAGACAGTCAAATCTTGACGCAGGCTTTAGCTCTTAGGACCCATTTCCATGCTGCTGCTGCTGCTCGACGCAGCGTCCCGCCAGTGCTGACTGTTGGTGATGACCTTTGCCGTGTGTCGATGTGGATTAGAGGTGAATCTCCCCCTTGTTGTTTAGAAGTACCAGCAGTTGCAGAGAGGTTTTATGGAGGATGACCACGAGCGGGCGGTGTCGGTGACTGCTCTGTCTGTCCAGTTCTTCACCGCGCCTACGCTGGTGAGTAGTGCTGCCTTTGCGGTGACTCAGCCCTGGCCTTGCCTCTTTTTGCCTTCTTACTAGAACTATGAGCGTTTGCAGAGTGATTATGTGACAGATGACCACGACAGAGAGTTTTCAATCGCAGACCTCTCGGTCCAGATATTCACAGTCCCTTCTCTTGTAAGTACTGAAAGCCAAAGCAAACATTGTGTTTTACATTTAGAGATGTACAGCCTGAGGAAAAACGAGAGCTGTCAGATCTGTGTATTTTTGGATAGAATGTTTTGCCAAATGAGCAAGCAGAAGTCAGGTATCCCGAACCATACCAAGACCTAACCTGTGAATATCTGAATAATGGGGCCCGGGGAGGGAGTGAGTCATCACTGATGGGTCGGTGTTGAACTCGAGATGCTTGGTAGAACAACCGTGGCCCCGGGGGTTGGAATCAGACGACGTAATGTGTGCCATCCTACGTTTTGAGCAAGCCCCCGGGGAGGGAAGACACAGCTAAGCCAGCTGAAGTACAGTGTGACCAGGGACTATGAGCTCCTGCTGACATCACCATGTTTTAACACTGTGCAGCAGTTAAAGCTTCTCTGGTAATTATCTCGGCCAGTACTTTTGAGTGTCTTATCTTTGTTAAGCGTGGTTCCAGGCTTTGGGAATACAATGATGAACAAAAACAGAGGTGGCCCCTGCCCTCTCAGAACTTAGAATAGTGGGAAGGACTTATGCATAACTAGTTCAAATTATAGCTAAGATTCTGAACATCGACGGTGCTCTGAGAGCGAATCCTGGAGCTGGCCTTTTTCACCATCAGAGAGGGCTCCCCTCAGACAGGTGTCTGTGCTGAAAAGGACAGGTGGAGTTCAAGGGGAGGGTGTGCTTGCTGTCCCAGCACCCAAGAAAGCCCTGGGGTCGTAGGGAGGAGCAAGTCTACGTGGGGAACAGAAAGAAGGCCAAGGAGGTTGAGGCTCTATGAATGTGAATGTGGACACCGGAGAAAGTAGGCAGAGACCAAATTGTAGAGCTCTCAGTTCTCGAAGATTGATGTTCTCCAGTTATTTTAATGACCAGACAGCTTTTGGAGGGCTTTGTTTTGTTTTTTCTTATTTCTTTCCCTCCTGGACTTACGTTCTGATTTGATTTAGCACAGTCTGAGCTGCCTGAAGCCTGCTTGCCCCCAAGTAGTATATTACTACAAACCAAAAGAAAGGGTTTGGGTCCTATGTTTAAAGTATGGGGAGGGAGAAGTGTAAGAATGACTTCCAAGGTTATTTGCAGTGGGGGTGAGAGCTGTACCCGTTGCTGGCAGGAGTGCAGGGAGCACTGAAGTAGGAGTAGGGTTCGTGAAGAGACGGATCCTTGTGGCTCAGTAGGGCTGAGTTTGAGACATGAGTGGGGATGTATTTAAATCCATTCGTCTTGTCCATTACCATGACGGCACCCTGATAGTTCATCTAGCTCCATAACAGAGCTCACTCTGCTTTCCTGATTCTTGCTCAATTTATTCTTCATTATTGTTAGACAGTTTTCTTTCAGATGAACTAAAATCAGGTTATCAAAAAAAAAAAAAAAGGCCTTATTGGGATTTTGACTGTAAAAGACATTGTATTTATAGATGACGATACTTTTTTTGTATGTTTTTTGTTTTTGGGGGGGGGCGGGCATCACTGCCTCTGGTGGTCATGGGCGCTCCCAGTGCTGCTCCTGAGAGCCGCCACTGGATTTGAACCGCCAAGCCCGCAGGCCACAGTCCCGCACTCAACCACTTACACCACCGGGGCTCAGCCCTAGATGACGATGCTTTTAAAAGAACTAATGTCTTTGCAATCTTGAATATTTCTACTTAAGAACATTAATTCGTCATCAGTAATTAGACTAGAGAGATTTTTTTTGTTATCTTCATGTCTTACACAATTTAAAAGTTAAGTTTATGAATGTTTATAAAATGTGGGGCTGAGCCCCGGTGGCGTAGTGGTTGTGCGTGGGACTGCGGCCCACTGGGATGGAGGTTCAATTCCAGCTCCACAGGAGGAAAGGCTGGGCCTCCTACTCCCACCACCTGAGGGCAGTGATGCCTAAAATAAAAGAAATTAAAAATTTAAAAAAAATGTGTACTTCGGCTGAGCCCCAGTGGCGTAGTGGTTGTGCACGGGACTGCGGCCCACTGGGATGGAGGTTCAATTCCAGCTCCACAGGAGGAAAGGCTGGGCCTCCTCCCACCACCTGAGGGCAGTGATGCCTAAAAAAATAAAAAAACAAATAAATAAATAATGAGAGAGCTTTATATGAACTAATATCTCTCAGATATATCTAATAAAAAAGCACATAGTGCAAAGCAGAATGATATGCTATCCTTTGCAAGGGAAAACGTAGATAACAAATATATAGACCATGCATATATCTCTTTGTTAAACTTAATCTACATGTACATATAAGCTTTGTGTGTATATAATAGATACACCCACTCCTCACCAATTGCTGTGGTTAGGTTCCGAAGACCAAGTGTCATGTGAAAAGCAGCATGCAGAGAGAGTATAGTTTTTTTACTATGATCTTAAATGTGAAATGTCAGACAAAGGACAAGGTAGTAAGGAGACCAAGTCTACATGTGTGTGCACACACACCCTCTGGAAGAGTATTTAAGCACTGTTAATGGGGGTCGCCTCTGGAAGAAGGGCTTTCAGAGCTGGAAGGCTGTTGTATTTTTGCACCAACTGAATATTTTTGAAAACAGATAAATGTGTACATCTGTCCATAGAAATGAAAATGTTAAAAATAAGCCTCAACTAAGAAGGTGAAGGGAAAATGTGAGTTTTATGCTGCCTTCTGGAGAATCTGTGATTTAAATTTCTGAACCTAGACTAACTAGACCCCATCCTTAGAGATGTCTATGTGACCCAGTTAAGGGAAACTTGCCACCTGTCTCAGAACCGCCCCCCCCCCGCCCCCCGAAATGTCTGTGACTAAGGATGCATCCTCTAGCATCCTGGCATTTTTCTCCATGATTTCATTGTGGCTTCATACGCGTGGCCTTTGGAGTAAGTATTGCAATGCAGACACAGGACGATGAAACGCCTGAGAGACCAGATGGTCGGTTGAAAGACAAGGCCCTGGGCAACGTGGGTGACATCCTTTTGGCTTTCGAGTGGATTGTTTCTTGTTGCTCCACACTCTCGTGTCCTTCATTTTAGGCTCGAATGCTCATCACGGAGGAAAATCTGTTGACTGTTATCATTACGACTTTTATGGATCATCTGAGACACCGAGATGCCCAAGGCAGGTTTCAGTTTGAGCGGTACACTGCTTTGCAGGCCTTCAAGTTCAGGAGAGTTCAGAGCCTTATTTTGGATCTCAAGTAAGCTCGTTTTGTTGAATGGTAAAAACAGCCGCAGTTTACCTGGGGCCCCTGGTGATCCAGCTGACTGTCACTGTGCTCTTGTCCAGGTATGTCTTGATCAGCAAGCCCACCGAATGGTCGGATGAGCTGAGGCAGAAGTTCCTGGAAGGGTTCGATGCCTTTTTGGAGTTGCTGAAGTGTATGCAGGTGGGTAAAAGTGGACACATTTCAAAAGAGAAACTCTGGTCTTTTGTTTTTCATTAAAAAAAAAAAAATTCAACAAACTCAACACCTTTCTGTCTCTGCGTCCTCTTCATTCGGGGCTCATTTCCAAAAGAGCGATTTGAATGGCTACAGTCTGGACCAAGAAGCTCCTCATTAACTGGAGACTCTTAAAAAGTTGTAGAGCAGTGAGATCCCAGCAAAGTTCCTGGCATCGGCTGTTGTTTTCTATTTGCTGATTCTTTGGGTAACTGTGAGCATTCTTTCTTCGGCAACTGCAAATGTCTGGGGGGTGATTTTTCCTGTCTTCATGCAGAAGCACAGTCAAGTGTAGTTACTTGAGAACCCATTGTGCGCATTCTTTTCCATCTTGTGTTTTCAGTGTTTCCATGTTTCTGTTTCTCTGTGGTGTGATACTTATCTAATGTAGCATTGAACGTTCCCCCTTCTGTTTCATTCACTCTTTTTTAAAAAGCGTCCCCATAGAAAACAATCTACAGGCTGAGCCCTGGTGGCACAGTGGTTGTGTGCGGGACTGTAGCCCACAGGGTTGACCATTCAAATCCAGCAGCAGCTCTCCAGGAGCAAGGCTGGACCTCCTACTCCCACCAGGGCGGTGATGCCAAAAAAAAAAAAAAAGATCAAACTATGTCACTGATATGATATCATGTACTGAAGGAGCCCCGGTGCTGTAGTGTGTATGCATGGGGCTGCGACTAGGTGGTGGGCACTTCAAAACCACCAGCACTTCCCGTGGGAGAATGCCTGGGCGCCCTGCTCCTGTAAATAGCCAGGCTCAAGAACCTGGAGAGCGGCTCGGGTCACTCTGAGCCAGCACGGACTCTGGGACAGTGAGTTTGGTGGCCAAGGAGACCATGCTTCTTCCAGGCTGCGGTCGGAAGCCACCAGCCCTCTGTGAGAGAGAGAGGACGCCTTCCCCTGTCGTGTAGAATTGCCGTCAGAGACCCGCAGAGGCAGTTCTGCTCTGCCCTGTCGGGGCACTGTGAGTTGGAATCGACTTGATGGCAGCGAGTTTTTATTTTTTCTTTATAAAATCATTAAAGTGGGGCTGAGCCCCGGTGGCGTAGTGGTTGTGCGCGGGACTGCGGCCCACTGGGACGGAGGTTCAATTCCAGCAGTGGGGCTGGGCCTCCTACTCCCACCACCGGAGATCAGTGATGCCCCCCCCCCAAAAAAAAAATCATTAAAGTTTAGCTTTAAAAGCCTATCACAGGCTGGGCCCCGGTGGCATAGTGGTTGTGTGCGGGACTGCGGCCCCCTGGGCTGGCGGTTCAAATCCAGCAGCAGCTCTCCAGGAGCAAGGCTGGGCCTCCCACTCCCACCGGGGCGGTGATGCCACACACATACACACACACACAAAAAAAAAAGCCTATCCCACTTCTTTTATAACATATAAAACCAAAAAAAAAAAAACAATTTGAAGGATTATCAGTATGAATTTTATTGTATGAGATCTAGATTACTTCTAAAACAATTTGTTCCATACCTCTCTTGATTTTTTATTTGCATTTTAGAGAATGTTCTGTAAGCTTCTGACCAAAGAAGTTGTGTGTTTTTATACTGCCCGAAGCTTCCCGTTTAGACTCTGCTGTTGTCCCCTGACGCGTGTGCGTCCCTTTGACAGTGTGCGTCGCATGCACTCCTTGCCACTTCTTTCAGGGAATGGACCCCGTTGCACGCCAAGTCGGACAACATATTGAGATGGAACCCGAGTGGGAAGCAGCCTTCACGCTGCAGATGAAGCTGACACACGTCATTTCCATGATGCAGGACTGGTGTGCGTTGGACGTGAGTGTTCTAGTGAGGGTCTCTGGGTCTCCCCGGCCGTCCTCACTGCGAGTCAGAATGGGCCCACTGGTGACGGGTTTGTTTTCCTTGCATGGGGTGGAATTGGGGCAGATTCCGAAATACATGCCTTTTACAATTCGGAGGAAATAATGGTGATCACAAAACTAAGAAACAACATATATGACCTTCCGCCGATAAAGTGAGTCAAGTTTTAAAAAGTCAGAATTCTAAAGCCTTAGAAAATACATAGAGGAAATAATCTAATTTGCTTTTCTCAAATGTAAACACATACAAAGGCCAGTTACAAAAGTACGTTCACTCTCTATCTCTGGCCTCCTTTGAGAGATCCCGTACTGTGTGGGTGAGATCTGAACGATAGTAACAATCAAGTGATTGTAGTAAGGAATATCCCTCGCTTCGGTGCAGCTGCATCGTGGTCTGTGCTGAAAAGAGGGGGGCTTTTAGAAGCTGCGAAAGGCTGGTGGGAGCCAAGACCCCAAGTCTCAGACCCCCCCTGACGTCCATGTGTGCGTGTGTGCTTCTCCCACTTACCTTCAGTTCCATCTAAAGCAGCCCCCGCCCCCCAGTGATGAGCTGAACACACTGTGAGTTGATGTGACTGGTTGGTAGAGCAGGTTCCTGCTTGTGGAGGGAAAGGAGGCTCAAGATACAGGAGCTGTGGGGTCCTTGAGGTGACCTTTGTCCTTGACTCCAAAGAAGTCACCCTACGAACAATTGTGACTCCTTGCCTCAGGGTTTCCAAGCCAAATCTGAGAGAGAATTTGTGCTGGTGAGTTGGGAGCTGCCTAGATCAGAAAGTCGTCAGCTGGGACTTTCATACCCACCATCTTGCGAAGGCATGACTGAGCTCATCCGGCAGGCAGGGTAGACCAAAGGCCTGATTGGAAAGCCTCAACACAAAATTCACAGTGCCCCTTCTCAGTCATGAACTGTTGCAATTTCTTTTATGGTGAGCAGTACTACTGAGTAAATGGTGCCCAAACTGGGGGAGGAAAAAAGGGGGAGTCTGAGGGGATAAAAGCGGAGAAGTATAGGGAAAGGTGCAAGGAGAAGGGAAACCGATCACAATGATGTACCTATAACCCCCTCCCAGGAAGGTGGACAACAGAAAAATGGGTGAAGGGAGACAGGGGTTGGTGTAAGACATGAAAAAAATAACTTTAAAATTATTAAGGATTTACGAGGAGGGAGGGGCTAGGGGAAATGAGCTGATATCAAGGGCTCAAGTAGAAAGAAAATGTTTTGAAAGTGATGATGGCCACGTATGTACAGATGTGCATGACACGATGAATGGATGGATGGATGGATGGATGGATGGATGGATGGATGGATGGATGGTGATAAGAGCTGGAGGAGCCCCCGATAAAATGATTTGTTTAAAAAAAGAAAGTGGGGCTGAGCCCCGGTGGCATAAGTGGTTGAGTGCGGGACTGCGGCCCGCGGGCTTGGCGGTTCAAGTCCAGCGGTGGCTCTCAGGAGTGGCATGGGTGGCTCCCACAACCACCAGAGGCAGTGAGGCCCACAAAAACAAACAAACGAACAAAGATGCCCTCAAAATAAGAAAGTGGAGGAGTAGGCAGGGCATTTCTTTACAGGACTCAAAGGTCAAAGGAAAGAATTCAGATCTTCAGCTAATTAGAATGGGAAACCATTAAAACAGTGCTTCCAAAAGTGATAGCTCCCTCTGCCCACCCCATGCAACCCCTGTGCCCACCACCTTAAAAGGATCTAAGGGTGTTGCAAAAGCAGCCATCATGCCCTTGATCCTAGATTACGGCCTATCGTAACCCTTAAGTTTTCTATTGCAGAGGGGCCCTGAGTGAGTGTCTTCTCCTGAAGCGGGGGTGGGCAGGCCAAATGCTTGTGGAAGCAGTGCAGGAAAGGCTAGCAAGCCGGGGCCTCCCTGCACTCTGTCCCGTGGGGTGGGGTTCAATAACGGGGTAGAGCACGTGGAGGGGAAGACCAGCAAAAGTCGGCGTTGAGCAATATCAGAGATGGCTGGCAGGGCCCTAAGGGTAGGAGAGCTAAGGGAAAAGTGGTCGGACTTGAGAGAAGCCTAGAACATGGCCAGTTTGCTGACAGACTGTGGCCTGCTGGGAAGGAGGGGAAGACATAGCACTGGGCACCCGGGCGTCCTGCAGCGCCCGCCCCCCCGCGGAGAGGGTGGAGGTGACCTTCCATGAGGTGTGGGGCTGCTGGGAGGAAGCCGACGTTTGAGGGCTGACGTCCAGGTATCCGGCGCAGATCTCATTTCGAATGGGATCTTGTTGAGAGCTCAAGTAAGCTTGTTTCGTCACATTTGAAGCGCTGGCTCAGTGTGACCAAAAGCCCACCTTGCGAGCAGCATAACGGAGAGTGGTTTGGTCCCCCAGGAAAGAGTCCTCATTGAAGCGTACAAGAAGTGCCTGGCCGTCCTGGTGCAGTGCCACAGTGGCTTCGCCGACGGGGAGCAGCCCGTCACCCTGAGCATCGGGGGGCATTCCGTGGAGACCATCAGATACTGTGTTTCCCAGGAGAAAGTCAGCATTCACCTCCCAGTGTCCCGCTTACTTGCAGGTAAGGCATTTCCCCTAATCAAAACCCTAAAACTACTTCTTAAACGGTTGCTCTTATTACTGTGTATTGAGCACCTGCTATGTGGTGGGCATCTTTCTTTTCTTTTCTTTTCTTTTGAGAAAAAGAGTTTTTCACCTATATTTAATCATCACGTTGACCTTTTACGAAGCTCACTTTGCAGTTGGGAAGCCTCGAGTCTGTCAGTGGTTCAAACCCACCAGCCAAAGGTTTGCAGCCTTGGCAGCCCCCGGGGCAGTTCTGCTGGGCCCATGACCAATTCTGGGTCAACTCCCTGGCAGGGAGAAGCAGCAGACCTGGAACAAGCCCCCACTGAGGGTGCTGACTTTTTAATCAAGTCATTGCTTTACAGGTCCTTTAGAATTGGCTCGTGGGTCATTTGAAACTACTAAAATAAATGCGCTAACTTGCGGTGGCCGACGATTTTCAGTAAGGACCTCGCTATCACACCAGATCCATTCTAGTTGTTCACCTCATCGCTTGATTGTAGGCTTTCTTAACCTGCTCACACGCTGTTATTCCCTCCGTCGTTCCGTCTCTGGTCTTGAGGACAGAAGAGAACTCCCAAAGATGCATGTTTCCATTATCTCGCTACATGTAGTGTGTCTGGAGTCGTGTCACGATGAGATTTTGGTGGATAACGAGAGATCATGGAGAATCGGTATCATTCCTTCCCACAGCATTTGGTGGAATTCACCAGGGACGTCCTCTGGGTGTGATGTGTTCAAGTTTGTGAGAAGGTTGTTGATTCGCTTTCTATTACAGATACAGACCAATTCAGGTGACCTGTTCCCCTTGTGTGAGTTTTGGTAATGATATAGTCAAAAAATTAAGTCCCTGTCGTATATGTGGTCAGATTCTGTTATTTATTGCACTCTTAAAATGTATGAAATCAGTTATGATCCTGCTTTCATTTCTGAAGACTTTGAAATTCTTCTGAACATTGTCACGTTATCCTGCTTATAGAGTCTAGTGTTACAGCAGTCTTTGGGAGTATTGTTAAAAGCTTCCAGATTTTTTTATATATATAATGGGGATAGTAAAATAGTACAACAAATAATTGCCTCAACTGAAATTATAAATCTTTTACAAAATAATGTAATAACTTTTTTGGCTTCTTTCTTCTTTCTGTGACTTATGTAGTCTCGGGTTTGGGGTGATGTGGGGTGTTTCAGGGCTTCAAGCTCACTGAACAGAAAGAAGTGAGTGTCCTCTTGGGTCCGTGGAGGAGCTCAGGGTTAGAGGCAGGAGAGTGGGGCCCATCTCCAATGTGACCACCAGCCCCTTTTGCTGTGTGTGGATGGAATCTTGTGCTGGTAGTTGTCCATCATGAAAACTCAATTCTCTGAGAATGTGCTAATTTCTTTTTAAGTCATTTTATTGGGGACTCATTCAACTCTGATCACAATTCAAATATCCATCCATTGTGTCAAGCACATTTAGATATACTAATTTCAAGCTTGTTCCTTCCCTGCCTCAGTTCAGAAAATCAGTGATTTACACTTACCAGCCAGCCCAGTAGACAAAGATAAGACGATGTGCATCTATAAAGATTTACGACCTTAAGCTGATTGTGGTAATAATTGTACTACTGCTTGATGGAATTGAACTTTGGAATGACATGTCTGAATTAGCTCCTAATAAAATGGTTTGGGAAAACAAAAAGGCAGAGTGGATTACAAATAAATCAAGACCAAAAATAAAAGCATTTTTTTTACAACTTTCTTCACTCTTACTTTTAAGTACTGCTAAATGAGTTAGCATGTGCAAGAGCAAGTGAATTGTTAAATAAGCAATAAATTCTGTCTCATAAAAACTTTTTTTCCGGGGAGCCCCGGTGGCCTAGTGGTTGTGCGCAGGACTGCGGCCCACTGGGATGGAGGTTCAATTTCAGCTCTGCAGGAGCAAAGGCTGGGCCTCCTACTCCCACCACCAGAGGGCAGTGATGCCTGAAAAATTTTCCATGAAAACAAATTTTCTAAGTACAGGTAATCAGAAGATTCAGTGATGATTCTTGACGACAATGATGTTGCATATTCCTGTTGCTGAGCCCCCCCATCCCTGTCATGGAGTTTAAAACAGTGAACCTGTAGGGAAGAGTAAAACTGCCCCTTAGGATTTCAAGGCTGGTAGCACTATTTAACTCAAGTTTAGTTTGAAGAATGTTTTCTAAATGGATTCACTGCTTCAAGTAAAAGTAACTTGATACATAGATGCTAAATCTTGTAAAGCCATTCTTTTGGTTTTCATCATATCTCCATATATAATGTCAAAGCAAACAGACTCAGCTCTTGTGCTCTGCGCAGCTTGGCCTCTCAGTAGCATTGCTCCTTGGTCATATGCTATTTCTTGAAATCGTTGAATATTTACTAGTTATTTGGTTAAAAAACACTTGTTGTTGTTGTTGTTCTTTTTGGGGGGGGGCATCACTGCCCTCTGGTGATGGGAGTAGGAGGCCCAGCCTTTGCTCCTGTGGAGTTGCTGCTGGAATTGAACCTCATTCCCAGTGGGCCCGCACACAACCACTACGCCCCCGGGGCTCAGTCCAAAAAAACATTTTTAAGTACTAATACAATTATATAAATAATTTAAAAGTAAATTAGTCATCAGTTCA
This sequence comes from Nesogale talazaci, assembly GCA_004026705.1. Classification (NCBI taxonomy): domain Eukaryota; kingdom Metazoa; phylum Chordata; class Mammalia; order Afrosoricida; family Tenrecidae; genus Nesogale; species Nesogale talazaci. The sequence goes on along the minus strand of PVJH01023311.1, from coordinate 17,206 downwards.
CAAAATCATCTAGATAAATAAAGCTTAAATGTATAAAACAAAGCAAAAAGAAACCAGTCTGAAAATATCTAATTGTAAGATCACACTTACATGGCATTCTGGAAAGGCAAAATTCAAGAGATAATTTTAAGTCAGTGTTGCCAAGGAGATCAGTGGAAATAGAAGTGTTGAGTAGATGAAATGCTGGATTGGGGGTGGGAGGAAGATGTATGGTCCTGGAAATTTCTACTCTGTCCTTTCAAAGTTCCTGCGAGTCAATAACCCTTAAGCCTAGAAGGCCTGGTGGTGCAGTGGTTATTCATTAGGCTGCGGGCCCTGTGGTCAAAACCACAGTTCAAAACCACCAGCAGCTCCTCGTGAAAAAGACTGGGGCTTGCTTTCTGCTCCCACAAACGGTCACAGTCTCAGGAACTCACGGGGTAGTGCCACTGCGTCAGCACTGACTCCACGCCCGTGAGGTGTTGTTTGTTTGTTTGTTTGTTTGTTTGTTTGTTTGTTTGTTTGTTTGTTTTTATAAACCATGGTCCAAATGCTTCTATTCTAAATGGAACAGAAAGTAACCAAGAAGTTGAATAAGAGCGAGCTGGCGGGCTGAGCCCCGGTGGCGTAGTGGTTGTGCGTAGGACTGCGGCCCACTGGGACGGAGGTTCAATTCCAGCAGTGGGGCTGGGCCTCCTACTCCCACCGCTGGAGAGCAATGATGCCCAAAAAAAAAAAAAAAAAAAGTGAGCTGGCTGTGTGTGCTGGTGGTGTTTGAGTAGTAGATATTGAGATCAGGGTGGGTTTCGTAATATACATCTACTTAGAGGAGAAAGCCTCAAAGGAGGCCAACACAGTTGGACAATATTGTAAAGTTGTCTGGGCGCAGCAGGAGGAGTAGAACCCGAATGGATTGAGGTTGAGCTGCGGGAACCACAGAAGCTCTGATCCTGAACCGGAAGTTCTGAGAGACTTCATTGTAAGGTCAGGGGCGGTGCTGCCCAGGAACTTTGAGGCCAGTGTCTTGATTCTGTTGCAGAAAGATAGCTCACCACTGCCCTTTGTGTGGTGACAAACTCCATGGCCCAGTGAAGCACGACCGGCTCATAGTGTATAAAGTGCTCTGGCACGTGTGACAGCCGCTGCAGCTGTATTCCATATCTGGCATTAAGGTCTAAATACAGGCATGTATGTATGTTAATGTACTTATATATGACGATGGGGAATAGATCTATGTACATATATTTATAGATCTAGTATTAAGGTAGCAGATGGGCATTGGGCCTCTGCTCAAGTACTCCCTCAATGCAGGAACGCTTTGTTCTATGAACCTGGCATCTCATAATTCTCACCTTCCTAAAGACAAAGCAGGTGTATAAGCAGATGTGGTGAAGAAAGCTGATGTTGGTGCCCGGCTATCAAATGATAGTGTCTGGGATCTTAAAGGCTTGAAGAGAAACAAGCAGCCATCTAGCTCAGATGCAACAAAGTCCACATGGGAGAAGCACACAACTTGTGTAATTACAAGATATTGATGGAATCCAGTATCAGACATCAAAGACCCAGAACAAAACAATCATATTGTGACTGAGGGGGAGTGCAGATTGGAGACCCAAAACCTGTCTGTAGGCAAGTTGACATCCCCCTCTTAGAGAAGGGTCACGGAGGAAACGAGCCAGTTCAGGGTGCAGTGTAGCACCGGGGAGACATACAACTTTCCTGTCATTCTTTAATGCTTCCCCCACCCCCACCCCAATATCATGACTCCAATTCTAGCTTACAGTTCCAGCTAGGCCAGAGCATGTACACAGGTACAGATAGAGCTGGAAGCACAGGGAATCCAGGACAGATAAATCCCTCAGGACCAATATTAAGAGTAGCCGTACCAGGAAGGGTTGGGGGATGGGCAGAAAAGTGGAACCAATCACAATGATCTTCATATAACCCCTCTCCCAGGTGAATGAGCAACAGAAAAGTGAGTGAAGGGAGACATCAGTCAGTTTAAGACATGAGAGAATCATAATTTATTCATTATCAAGGGCTCATGAGGGAGGAGAGGGGGTTAGAAGCTGATACCAGGGGTTCAAGTAGAAAGAAAATGCTTTGAAAATGTTGACAGCAACAAATGTACAAATGTGCTTGACACAATGGATGGATAGGTGGATGGTGATAAGAGCTGTACAAGCCCCTAAAAAAATGATTTAAAAAAAAAAAAACCTTCAGTGACAAAGACCTGAATTGAGGCCTTGAGTGAGAAGCCCATCCGAATAACTACTGAAAAAGGTCATTTATGGAAACTCTTCAGCTTTACATCCTAATTGAGGATCTGACAGGTTCTCAAAGAAAGGGAAATGATGTTCGATCTGAAGTTGAGTGGCTGTTGAGATTTTTCTCTGTAGCTGGTTCTCACTTACAAGAATCCTTTTTTCTTCTCCGCACAGGCTTGCATGTGTTACTCAGTAAAAGTGAAGTGGCATATAAAAGTCCAGAGCTCCTACCTCTCGTAAGTGACACAGAAATGTCAAGGTGTTACGTGCATATTAAGTCACTTTAAAACAACAGCAAAAGTGTACTTTACAGAGTCCGCACCCCAGTTGAGATATTTGTGTTTTTGTTTTGTTTTTAATACATGTGCAGAGTGAACTCAGCCCACCCATGTTGATTGAGCATCCACTTCGGTGCTTCGTTTTATGTGCCCAAGTGCATGCTGGGATGTGGAGGAGGAACGGGTTCTCTCTGGTAAACCAGGTAAGGGGTGGTTCACTCTGGAAATTGTGCACTGCTTCTTTGGGCCATAATTGTTTTTCACCTGTTATTTTCACTGTATTTAGTTGTTAAAAGAATGAAAAACCAAAGTCTCGGGACTTTTTTAATAGTTTGCCAGAGGAAACCTTAAATGTAAAAATGAATGACATTGGGCTGAGCACCGGTGGCGTAGTGGTTGTGCGCGGGACTGCGGCCCACTGGGATGGAGGTTCAATTCCAGCAGTGGGGCTGGGCCTCCTCCTCCCACCACCGGAGAGCAGTGATGCCCCCACCCCCCCCCCCAAAAAAAAAAAAAAAGAATGACATTGCTTTTAGTTTTCACTTGAAATTATTTTTTGAAACCAAGTGGCTTAAAAAGCCATGATGGGGGCTGAGCCCCAGTGGCATAGTGGTTGCGTGCAGGACTGTGGCCCACTAGGTTGGAGGTTCAAATTCAGCAGCAAAGCTGGGCCTCCTACTTCCACCACCAGAGGACAGTGATGCCCCCAAAACAAAAACAACAACAACAACAAAGAAAAAGCAAAAAAAAAAAACCATGATGGTAAAGGTCTTGGCGGTTTTCCTGGCCGAACTCAGGCCTCAAATCCCACTCAGGAATTCAAGATGCTCCTGTCTCTTTCTCTGCTGTCCCTTCCCTTCCCCAAAGTTCTTCCCCACCTCAATAAACCATCCCCTTACTTTTGATTCCTTTAATTAAAAAAAAAAAAAAAAACTTAAGATTTTATTCATTTAGACGAGCAGGTCTCAACATTTCCAAGGGTCTTAGGAACCCCAAACACCACGCCTCTATCCATCTCCTGGCAAGTCCGCCCACATTCAGAAACACCCCACATACGAGTTCCCGGCATGAAAACTGTTACCCATGCTGCACCATGCTTCAGGGCAACATTTCATTGAGTTGTCATTAGAAGTATTTCACACTAGGCCTGAGCCCTGGTGGCATAGTGGTTGTATGAGGGACTGTGGTCCACTGGGTGTGCAGTTCAAATCCAACAGCAGCTCTTCAGGAGCAAGGCTGGGCCTCCTATTCTCACCAGAGGGCAGTGATGCCTCCCCCCCCAAAAAAAATTCACACTATATAATGACATACTGTTTTGTGATTAGTCACTATGATTCATATCAGTAGCAAAATTACAGTTATGAAGTAGCAAGGAAAATAATTTGATGGTTGGAGGTCACCACCACATGAGGAACTGTATGAAAGGGTTGCAGCATTAGAAAGGTTGAGAACCCCTGATTTAAGCTAAGCAGGTTCAAAATCTAAAACTCTGTTGGTAGACTCTGAAATGGAGGTTTGATTTTGCTATCTCCACCGGGCTTGGTGATTTTGTTTTTGGTGGTGGTGGTTAGATAAGCTTTATTTGAGGGGACTTCCTACTGTGCTGGGAGACTGAGAAAGTTGACTTTTAAAATGTGATCCGGAAATTTCCAATTAGTTCCTCCCTTCTAAGACTGTATAAGGCACCCTGGGGGCAGTGGCGGCCTGGGGTCACCAGAGAGTCAGCAGTTCACCTCCGCCCGCTGCGCCAGGCAGTAGAGGAGGCTGTCCCTCCTGGGGGCTTTCCCACCCCCAGACCCGAGGGAGCAGCCCTGTCGAGTGGCAATGAGTTGAACTGTCTGGTGGAAGTTGTCTGTGTCTTGTGTTGGCTTCTCCCCAGTGCGCACGGTTGGGGAAACCGCGTGTTGTATGTATGTGTCTGTGCACACGTGAACTCCAGCACTCGCACAGGTCCTGTGCTCTGGGAGATGTGGGGAAAGAGAACTGGGCAATTAAAACCTAATTACCCAGGGCTGAGCGGGACAGTGGCCCACAGGGTTGGAGGTTCAAATCCAGCAGCAGCTCTCCAGGAACAAGGCTGGGCCACCTCCTCCCACCACCAGGGGTCAGTGATGCCAAAAAACAAAACAAAACAAAATAATTAAAACCTACTTACCCAAAGTAATTTTTTGGTTTTATTTTCAGATTTATTACTACCACAATGTGAAATGCAGACGAGAAATGTTTGACAAGGATGTGATCATGCTTCAGGTAATTAAGTAAAAGCAGGAGACTTAAAGCTGGTGGGTGTGAGGGAATGGCTTTCACTTCTTATTTCCACAGAGCCCCCCTCTTGCTTAACGTCACCTAGGCCACTTCTTTTATTATAAGCCTTCCTCCAAGTTTAATGTGACCTTCTTTCTGAAGACTCTCCTGGTGTTTTGCCTTCACCATAATATTTATTACTGCATTATACTAGTCCCTGGCAACTTCATCTTGTTCACTTTTGGGGAGGGGAGGCGCAGGTGGTGGGGGGTGGGGCCCTTTGAGCCCAGCACAGCGGTTCTCAACCTGTGGGTCCCGACCCCTTTGAGGGTCAAATGACCCTTTCACAGGAGTCGCCCGATTCATAGCAGTAGCAAAATGACAGTAATGGTTGGGGGTCACCACACATGAGGAACTGTGTGAAAGGACGGAGATAATGAGGAAGGTTGAAAGCCCCTGGCCTAGCACAAGGCTTATTATGTAGTAGTTTCTTATTATTGATGAATGGGTTTCATAATTCTAGAAACAAAAACTCACAAAATACAAATTTCAAAGAAAATTATAGGTTCAAAATAAAAGCTAAGTGAATTTAGAATTCATACAAATGAAAGGAAAGTTAAGGGACATTTAAAACTAATCTTTAAAATGGTCAGGACAAGAAGCTGGAGAGACCCAAGCCCCAGACTTGCCTCCCTACAACCAGCAGAAGTAGGTGGTGCCCAGCTACTGCTGGTGATGACCCTGATCAGGACCACACTGGACGGACGCTGACAGGACGGCAGAAAGCAGGACTCCGACCCCTCCGTTCAGGATTGGGGCACCCCTGAGACTGTCATCCTGGGATACTCTAGTCTGCAGCCAAGAAATGTTCTCCTGGGTGAGCTCCGAGCTCAAGTTACAGATTGGCATACAAGGAGCTCTGTGTTTGTGAGCACATATTCCACGAACAGACCAGATGAGCGCGTGCGATCCAGCAGTCAACAGTTAGCTCCTAGGAAAAGATGGGCCCTGGCAGGCAGGAAGGCTGGAGTCTGGGACCCAGAATAGCAAGACACACAGAGAGTGTGGACATGGGGCGGAACATGGGACTCAGGCCACTGAATGGTTATGTGGAAATGGCCACATGGGGACCTAATTTGCTTTGTCACCTTTGATCCCAAACTCCCAAATAGTATCTTTTACAAATCATTTGATGGCTCTTGCGAAGTGTCTAATATGGTAAACATAAAAGAATGCTAGAAGGTTAACTGACAATGCTACATATCTCTCAGGGTCTGTATACCAGAGAGAAATCAGAGGACCCTGGAATCAAACTTGAGATCTGAATTCATAGGGGTGAATTTTTTTTTTGGCATTTTTTTTTTTTGGGGGGGGGGGGTTGACATTTTTTTAAACCATTAGAAGAAACAATAATTCCTAGTCCATGTTAACTTGCTGTGTGGTTTGGTTTGGTTTGACTTGACCTGACTGACTTAGGTTCTTGCCCAAATGTGTCAACTGGAACAGTGGGTATTAGAACGAATGTGATTCTGCCTTTGAAGGGGATTGGTGTATAAAGAGGCTGCACTCTTGTGTAAAGACAGAATGCCATTAATAACTCTTTGGCCTTCTTCTTTTCCTTTATTTCAAATATTAACACCAAAACAAACCAAAAAAGACAGGTGTCTCCATGATGGACCCAAATCATTTCCTGATGATCATGCTTAGCCGCTTTGAACTTTACCAGATTTTCAGCACTCCAGAGTATGGGAAAAGATTTAGTTCTGAGATTGCCCATAAGGTAAGCGTGTTTCTGGCAAGACCCTGAAGACGCACCTTTTGTGTGTTCGCGCACGATCAGAGGTGCAGGGTGCATAGTCTTACCACCGAACGTGTCTTCCCCCTCCGGTTACAGGATGTGGCCCATCAGAACAACACGCTAATTGAAGAGATGCTATACCTCATTATAATACTCGTTGGTAAGTCTGCGCTCTGTGCGATCTTTGTAAATGATGGGCTGCTAGCAGCAAATTTTGCAGACTTTCTAAGCCACTTCTTTTGTTGAGCTGATACTCAGGTAGGATTTAGACTCTTCCTCTCTCTCTAGCTACTGTAATACGGAGAATAATTGTGCCTTGACACTTTAGAGCAAAGTGAACTGGAGGATTCTAAGTTTGAGGGACAAACTAGGGACCAAAATGTTTCAAGCAAGGAATGGGGAGACTTAAGCTTTTCACTGTTACTTTGCATCTCAGCTATCTGTTACGCTCCCCAGTTTTGTGATAGAAAAATTACTTTGTTAGCATGCAACAAAACAAAAAACAAACCCCCCTGTCCTCCATTCCAACTCCCCACAACGCCGAGGGCATTGGCCCCACAGGGGTCCCAAGACTTCTCCTTAGGGAAGAGGCTGCCACCTCTTTCTCCTGGGGGGGTGGCTGGTGAATTTAAACTGCCAGCGGCCCAGTTCGCAGGAAAGCGCCTGACCACTGCACCACCAGGGCTCATTATAGATGACATTAGCGATAGCACTTCCTGTTGGATGGAAACCGGTGGCCCAATAGAAAGGCCCCCTGTTGGTGTGATCAGGTAGGTGGCTGCTGACTGAAAGGTTGGCAGCTGGGGTGCTGGGCAGGGAAGGCCTGGGGATCTGCTTCCACCATGTAGCAGCCAAGAGCCCCCCGGGCACTCGGAAGATTCCCGAGAGTCGGAATCAGCTTGGCTGCACCCACCGTGGCTAACAATTACAGCCTGCCCTTTGAGTTGGCTCGGTTTGGGGGGATATGCTTTCATCCTTTTTTTCCCTGTTTTGGTTTGGGGGGATAGGCTTCCATCCTTTTTACCCCTGTTTTTTTTTTTTTTCTTTTCCCCCCCACTATCCCCCGCATCACTCCCCTAGTGGGAGTAAGAAGCCCAGCCTTGCTCCTGGAGAGCTGCTGCCGGATTTGAACTGTCAACCCTGTGGGCCACAGTCCCGCACACAACCACTACGCCCCCAGGGCTCAGCTTCTTCCCCTGTTTTCCCCAGTCTTTCATCTCTTACTTCCCTTCCTATGTCAGCCCTCTACCGTCAGAAGAGCAGAGACTCCTGACTACCCTCAGGAGCTGACGCCATGTCTGGGTCTCAGAAGGTGCGATCTGGTTTGCCGTGAGGTAGAAGGGGGAAGGAAGGTACTCTCCCGCTGCTACCATGTGGCAGGGGACATGAAACCAGTTTCCCAGCATCTGCTGCACCAGTTCTTACTACCATGAATCCCTTTGATCCAGTTCCTAGCCTCTCTGCGCGCCTGAAAGCCAAGCTTGAGCTGTCATGTCTGAGATCCAGAGCCACGGTCAGAGCTGCCAAGCCAGCCTTCCCCTTGCAGAGACTTGGAGAAAGACGTCGTGTTGCATGAATTATAAGTGTCATATCGTGCAAGTGTTAAATTTGTGTTAAACGCAAATGTGGTGCTTTCTCATGATTGACAGGAGAGAGATTTAACCTTGGAGTCGGACAGGTCAGTGCTACAGATGAAATCAAACGGGAGATTATCCATCAGCTGAGCATCAGACCTATGGCGCATAGTGAACTGGTCAAATCTTTACCTGAAGATGTAAGTACAGACCTTTTTACAAAGTCACAGGGATCTTTTCTTACCTGTCGGTCTCCTCTGTGCAAAGCAGAACAGGGATGGACGTATGTGCAGTGAAGCCTTGGAAGAGATGCAGATGCTGGGGAGAGATGCGAAGCAAGCCCAGCTCCGAGAAGGACTTTCGGTGTCTGAGAGAGAGGAGAGGGGTTGGTTAGGGCCATCGGTGTGAAGGTGGCCCATGTGGAGAGCACACTCTGTAACTCCCCATGTGTGTTGGGCGGGGGTGGGGGGTGGGGGGAGATACCCCGCTTCTGGTTTGCAGGGCTTCCTCCTCCCGCCTGCTGTGTTCTCAGCCAGCCACTTCGTCTTCATGAACGTGAAAGAATATGCACAAGGGGTCTGAAAGTGGGATTGCAGCCGCTCCCCGTCGGGAGCCTAGTGTCTGCTGCCACCTAGTTTTCTGCCCTGGAGGCTCTGCAGACATCCCGTGCGTACAGTTGGAAAAGGACAGTTCCTATACAAGGTTTTTCAAAATAATTCCCAAATTTGGTACACAAATCAAAGCTCCGAACCTCTGGGATTCTCATCTGTCTTATATTTATTGCATAATCTCCCGAAAAAATCAAAAGCAATCTTTGTATTAATAAAATGATGAAACACCTACAATAGACAATAAAGTGTTAAAAACCGTGTAACTCATCCCCAGCCTCCGCGGATGGTTCAGTTTTATCGCTAAGTCTTGCTTCCTTACCCCCGGAGTTGTTTTATCAAATTTATCATTTTATCTGTAAACACAGTTAAACCAAACTCGCTGCCATGGAGTTGGTTCTGGCTCACGATGACCCTCATGAACAAAGGAGAACGGGCCCCTGTGAGTTTCCAAGACGAACTCTTGACAGGCCTCATCTTTCTCCCCTGGAGCGTCTGGTGGTTTTGAACTGACCATCTTACAGATTGCAGCCCCGAATATAATTGACTTGGTAGAGCACAGCTGTGGTTAGATAAACCACCTGGTCACTGCACTGCTGCAGTTCAGGTCAGCAGCCCTTCCTCGAGGCTCCGAGACCCTCCACAAGAGCAGACAGCCCCCTTTCCTCTGCAGAGCTGTTGCGTTTACCCCCCTGACCCTGCAGTTAACAGCCCGAAGCATACAATTAGACACGATGCTTATTGTGCCATATGTTTTACGCAAGCTAGTAGGATAGTCATCCGGTCTGTGTCCTCCAGAAGCCACCCGAGATCATGACGGTGTTCTAGATATTCCAGTATTGCTTCGATAGTATGTTTGGAGAACCCTAATTTATACTCCTGTTGCTTATTCATTGATATGGTTAGATTCCAAACCCAGGTTATTAGGTCATTGCAAAAATAGAGGATGACCCCCTGAGATCACAGAACGGAGGATCAGCACATCATGGCCAGCCAAAGTTGACCTTTCCCAACACGCCAGCGTTACTGTTGCCTCCACCCTTGGCCTTTGTTACGGCCTGGAAGGACCGGTCAGTGTGCAAAGCAGATAGTGGAGTTTTTATTTTGCCCTCACTGCAAACTGTTAAGGTAGCAAGATAATAAGTGAGGATGGGTACATTAGCAAGATAAGGACTCTAAGAAGGCATTTGGTAACTTAATTTATCTTAAACCCTATTTTCTAAATGTCTTTTAGCAGGAAAGGCTTTATTCAGACAAGAATTCAAAATTTCCGAAACATTTTGTCATGAACATGATATTCTAATTCTGTTGAAAGCAGTTCTCCTGATTCCCCCTAATTGTGCACTAATCACTGTGTTTGCTAGGGAATGTTCATCTGTAAAAGTCCAGCTACTAATCTGTCTACGCCATAGGTTGCCTTGAGGATTGGTGAGATAGAAGTCTAATTCTCATGCGAAATGCTTCCCTGTGTCTCCCACCTTTAGGAGAACAAAGAGACCGGCATGGAGAGAGTGATTGAGACCGTGGCCCATTTCAGGTGGGTGGACCCCTGCTTATTTCACATTCCATGTCTTTGTCACATAGTCACTTGCCTTGGCTGGCTGCTAAACTGAGCATTTCAGAAAGGGATGGAGCATTTTTTAAATATATGTCTACACTAGCGTTCTCAGGCACATTTCCCTCTTGTAATCCAGACCCGCAGACAGTAATCGGCAGTCGCCCTCTGGGGCTGTCCACTGGGCTGGAAAGAGGGGGTCCTGGCATTTCAGATGCCTCCCCGTTCTTCAGATCCCTTTGTCCCCACCCCTGCTGCCCAGTGGTTCCCACTCATAGCGGCCTGCATGGGGTTTCCCAGACTGGGTCTCACTCGCTGACCGGCCACTTAGTAGCTGCACACCTCTGCTGACCGGCCAGTTAGTAGCTGCACACCTCTGCACTCCAGGCCACCAGGACTCCCCTGGAACGTGCCACTTAAATTGTGGCGTGTACTCTGAATGCCGCCTCCCTAGTGTCCACGGCTGCCCAGTCTGTACACTAGTTTGGCCCATGAAGATTGTTGAGGCCGTCACTTGGTCCTGCTTTTTTTTTTCCTTGCTCCCCACTCCACCCCCATTTCAATGTATTTATTCTTGTTGATTTTAGAGCTAATGCATGCTTTAGTATCAGACTGCTTCTGGTTGACTTTTAGATACACTTAGATACATTTAGATAAGTATCTTCCAGCTTGTAACATTTATAGCTGAGTGCTTGAAGAACCTAGGAAGATAATAGACCTTAACAAAAATGTGGTCATTTTCTATTCACTGTCCCTTCTTTTAATAATGCTTCTTTGTATGGAAATGTCACTGATGTAACCTAGTCCTATTATTAGACTTTTAAACTGTTAGGACAGTGACCACTCAAAGTGGCCGTGGGCTAGATAAATAAAGTGGGCATGTGCACGGCGAGCTTCGGATCACCACGTGTCCACCACATGGACAGGCACCGGTCAGCCTCCCAGCAGGGGGCGAGAGCTCGGCCCTCTGGGTCTCGCGGGTTCTGATCCTCAGAAGGGCTGTCTCGTGGCTTCGAGTGCGGCTTCAGTGACAGCATCGAGGGGCCCTTTCTCTCATAGGAAACCTGGATTAACGGGGCGAGGCATGTACGAACTGAAGCCAGAGTGTGCCAAAGAGTTCAACCTGTATTTCTACCACTTCTCAAGAGCAGAGCAGTCCAAGGTAACTGAGGAAATTGAAAATATGCAGGGGAGGGCCCCTTACTGTCTTTCTCTAAACAAGTTTTGACAGTTTTACACAGGTCATTTTTGTTGTAGAAAAAAAATGTTTAATCATTTTATTGGGGACTCATACAACTCTTTATCACAATTCACACATGCATCCATTGTGTACAAAGCACATGTGCACATTTGTTGCCATCATCATTCTCAAAACATTTTCTCTCTGCACGAGCCCTCGGTACCAGCGCCTCATTCCCCCCTCCCTCAGATGACCTAGAAGAGCACCACCGGACAGTGCTCGGGTGTCACACGTGAGGTCCAAGGAGCCCCGTTGGCATTGTGCCCTTAGACTCTGCACTAAGATTCAGACCCACCAGCCGCTCTCGTGAAGACCTGTTTATAGCCCTCAAAGCCAGATCCATGGTCCCTGTGGTGTGGAAGCAACCCAGTGACAGTGGCTTGGTTGGGTTTGGGGTAAGAGCTGTATATAGAATTGCACATCTTCGGTCTGAGCCCTGGTGGCGTAGTGGTTGTGTGCGGGACTGCGGCCCACTGGGTTGGCAGTTCAAATCCAGCAGTGGCTCTCCAGGAGCAAGGCTGGGCCTGCCACTCCCACCAGAGGGCAGTGATGCCTTAAAAAAAAAAAAAAAAGAATTACACATCTTCTTGGTGCTAGTCAGTAGAATCCGTGTCATAGTGACTCCTTACCTGAGTGGAACAGCCCCAGAAAGCTGAATAGTCTTTTTTGTTTGTTTGTTTTCTTTCTTTGTTTTTTTTTTCTTTTGGCATCACTGCCTCCGGTGGTCGTGGGGCTACCCAGTGCTGCTCCTGAGAGCTGCTGCTGGATTTGAACCACCGAGCCCATGGACTGAAGTCCTGCACTCAACCACTTACGCCACCGGGACTCAGCCCTGTATAGTCTTTTTGTTGTTGAGTTCAAAGGTCATTCTAGTGGGGGCTCTTGACAGCTGTAAGGACATAGGAGCAGATTGCCAGGTCTTTTCTCCTGAGCCCCATGGTCACGATTGCATTCTTTTACAGGTGTTTGAAAATAATTAACCCGTTTTACTGTGTAACCTTGACTTTTCATAGCTGTCTATGAAATTCTGATCCTTTTTAAGCAGTTAAATAATGTCTTTCAGCAGTCTTCATACATTTTTTAGTAAGTGCCATTAAGCAAAATTTAAGCATGAAATATTTGTTTTGGTTGGATTTTTTAAAAAATCATTTTTGGGTGGGGGGAGACCATCACTGCCCTGGTGGGAGTAGGAAGCCCAGCTTTGCTCCTGGAGAGCTGCTGCTGGATTTTAATCACCAACCCTGTGGGCTCTAGTCCCACACACAACCACTATGCCACCCACTTAAAAATCATTTTATTGAGGGCTCCTACAACGGTTAGCACAATTCACACATCCATCCATGGTGTCAAGCACATGTGTACATATGTTACCATCATCATTTCAAAACATTTTCTTTCTACCTGAGCCCCTGGTATCAGCTCATTTTTCCCCTCCCTCCCCACCCTCCCATCCTCATAAGCCCTTGATAATTTTTTTTTTTAAGCCTTACACCAACCACTGTCTCCCTTCACCCACTTTTCTGTTGTCCTTCCCCCTGGGAGGGGGTTATATGTAGATCTTTGGGATCAGTTTCCCCTTTCTCCCAAACCCTCCCCTTACCCTCCTGGTATTGCTACCCTCATTAATGGTTCTGTATCATTTAAATTCTTAGCCCTCATACATTTCAGACTTTAATACCATTCTGTTTGTTTGTTTGTTTGCATGTATATGTGTCTCCCTGCACTTTAATATAGCAAATGGTTCCTTTGTGGCTGTTTTAAGTAGGGAAAATAAACTAATTAACTGATGTGTCAAGTTTTAGGAGAGCACACATTAAGAATAAAAAAATTTCTAGAATCAGAATGTAACATGGCAAAGATTGACTTGTGTCACTAGTTTAGAATGTTAAGTTTTATAATAATAATTCTTAATCCAAATTACTTTATATTTTTTATTAGGCAGAGGAAGCTCAACGGAAATTGAAACGACAAAATAGGGAAGATACAGGTATTTTTAATTTCTTCTTTGCAAAATCTCTCGCGTGTTTATTCTACAGTAGGGTAGAGCGCCAAGACCTCAGTGCCAATTAGAAGGTGTTAAGAAAAAACTAAAAAAAAAAAAGAAGAAGAAGAAGGTGTTAAGACGTGAGTTACAGAGCATGGGTTTCTGTTGCCCGGTCAGTGGTGCGTGTCCTTGGTGAAATGAAAGGTCTGAATCAAGCTCTCTGAGTGAGTGTCCCCCACTCGAGGATAAATGTGTTCATCTAGGTTGGTCTGTGTGATCCCCTCTGAGCTGATGGTTTCAGTTTCCGTCCTCAGGTGTGGGAAGGGACTGTCCTTTGTACCGCTGCTATTCCTGTCACCGTTTCTGTGCATTAGAATGACCTTCAGAAGGTGAACTGTAGCGCTGAGTTGTTTGTGAATGACTGAGCGATAGACTATCAAAAGTATCTCAGAGGCTGAGCCCCGGTGGCGTAGTGGTTGTGCACGGGACTGCGGCCCACTGGGACGGAGGTTCAATTCCAGCAGTGGGGCTGGGCCTCCTACTCCCACCACCGGAGAGCAGTGATGCCCCAAAAAAAAAAAAAAAAGTATCTCAGGGAAGAAGGAGGTGGGGCTTTTTGGTAAGCGTGCTCTGTAAAAGAAACCAATACCAACTCTTACTTGCAGCCCTTCCACCTCCAGTTTTGCCTCCATTCTGCCCTTTGTTTGCAAGCCTGGTGAACATCTTGCAGTCCGATGTCATGCTGTGCATCATGGGAACAATCCTGCAGTGGGCAGTAGAGCACAATGGATATGCCTGGTCAGAGGCCATGCTGCAAAGGGTAAGTGTGAAGACACCTGTCAGTTCTGTTGCAGGGGTTCTGTCATCAAGGGCAAGAGTCTTCAGAGGCTTGGAGAGTCTTCCCACCCTGGAGAGTATCGCCTGCATTAGAAATACACAGTAGAGCTAGGATGCCAAGGGCTGAAGTAGAAAAAACGGGTTTTGAAAATGATGATAGCAGCAAGTGTGCTTGACACGGTGGATACATGGATGGCCTGTAAAAAGAGCTTTAACAGCCCCCAATAAAACGATTTTTAAAAAGAATGTAAGTGTGATGACAGGCTCGGCAGGGGCTCCCCGAGCCGTGCACCACTTGACAGCCGTGCCGGCTGTACTCACGCACAGGCTCCCATCCCTCCCCTCCTCTCCTCTCCTCTCAGCAGACCCAAATGTCTCATTGGCTTTGGTAGGGGTGTGCTGAAGCCCCCTTCCACTTTAAGCTTATGTGAAATCCAAATTCCTGGAGCTGTGGCGCATTAGAGACTCTCAGCATTCCGTTGGTGGAAGATTCTGGGAAATGCTTAGAAGGGTTGCCAGCTTTCATTTCGTCTCTACTTTTGTGTCATTCGGGCTCAGACTTCCTGCCCGAGTGCTCCCAAGTCTCCTGGCAGTCAGAGTAGCCAGGGAAAGAGGGAAAGATGCAGATACCACATCCGTGTATCACATATATCCTTCAAAAATTGAAAAAGATAAGAAGAAACAAAAGTGTCAACTGAGTCAATACCGTTTCATATGTATGTGAAGTAGGTGGAGAGAGGGAGATCACATGAGAAAATTTTGCAAGACCAATGACTTGTTCATGTCTCTTTTCAACAACACAATAACCATACACGTGGACTTCTCCCGATGGAGTACAGAACTAAATGGACTCTGTCTGTGGGAAGAGACCCCGGAGATGCTCGGTATCAGCAACTAAAACCAGGCCAGGGCTGACGGGAACAGCCATCAACTTGCTCATAATTGAGTTCAAGTTGAAGCTCAAGAAAATTAAAGCAAGTTTCAAGAGCCACATTGCAACCTTGCATCTGTCCCACCTGGAGATTTGATAACATCTCAAGGACAGAAATGACACACTGGCCACTTTTGACAGGAGACCTGATGAGCTGAGGGATGACATCGAGACCATCAGTGGTGAAGAAAGCAAAGGTCATGAAAAGATCAAGGTGGTTGTCAGCTGAGGCTCTTGCTCTTAATTGTAGAGCAGTTAAGGCAAGTGGAAGAACTGAAGTCAAAAAATGTTCAAAGGAACTCAGGAAGAAAGAGTAAAAGAATGAACCGTGAAGAGACCTCAAGTTAGAGAACCAAAACAGAAGAACACACTCAGCCTATCTTGAGCTAAAGAAAAAATTCAAGCCTCCAGTTGCAATATTGAAGGAGTCTATGGGAAGCCTTTAGAATGCTGCAGGATGCATTGAAAGAAGATGGAAGGAATACACAGAGTCACTGTGCCAAAAAAACTGTAGTGGTTGATAGTCGGCCATTTCAAGAGGTAGCATGTGGTGCAAGAACCAATGGTACTCAAAGAAGTTCAAGCTGCTCTTGAAAGCAGTAGCCAGAGACAAGGCTCCAGCATTGATGAAACTGAAATGTTTCAAGAAGCGGATGGAATCCTGGAAGCCGTACTAAGAAATTTGGGACACTGCTGACAAATGACCTGAAAGAAATGATCCATGAATTGATTCCAGACCAGATTGGAAAAGAGAAGGAAAAGGCCTGCCAATCTATGTATCCTCTCCATGATGTGCTCATCAGAAAAGTGAAATTGCTGGGGAAGCCCACGTTTGAATTGGGGGAACTCTCGGAGCTTCGTGGGAAAGGTGGTAGTTCTTGCAAGACGACTGGTGATGAGGCAGGTGCTGCAGTGGAACGGTGGTTGGCCATGAGCCGCCCCCTCAAGAACCTGTGTACAGTCGGACTTTTCAAAATTCACACCCTGAGAGGTGATGAATAGAAGATCTTAGTTGTGAGGAAAAAAATAATTTGGAACAGGGCTACCTGGCCAACTGACGAAGAGATCCATCCTTGTACCTGCTACAGAAAAAGACCCAGCAGAATGTGCGAATTATAAAGAATGTCAGTGATGTCACCTGCAAGTAAACTTTGTGAAATGACGACAGTGGTTGCAGCAGCATGCTGACAGGTAGCTCCCAGAGCACGGGGCCAGATTGAGAAAAGGACTTCGAACAAGGGATGTCATTGCTGCCACAAGATCGAACTTGCGTGAAAGAAAATGCCAGAAATATGTTTCTTTGTGTTTCATTGGCTATGCAAAGATTTCGACTATGTGCATCGTTACAGACGATGGCTATCCTTGAGAAAAGGAATTCTAGAACATTTCACTGTGTTCGTGCTGAACCTGTACATGGACCCAAGAGGTAGCGGTGCAGCTAGAACAAGGCGCTGCTGTGTGTCTTAAAATCAGGGCGTGTGCGTGTTCCGGAGGGCGTGCGCTCACTGTTCTCATTCTGTGTATGGGCTGAGTAAAGTAATCAAAAGAGCTAGGCTGTGTGAATAAAGCCTCGGCCTCGGGATGGAGGGAGCTTATGAACAACTTTCGATGTGCGGATGGTCCACCCTCGCAGCTCAAAGTGAGGGCAACAGAAACACTTGCTAATGAAGATCAAGGATTTCCACCTTCACTGTGGATGGCAACTCATTGTCAAGAAGACCAAAATCCTCACAACTGGGCCGAGAGGCAACATCATGATTGTCCCGGCCCGTGGGACATTCACAACGTGGATCTCTGGGTCCGGAGCCTGGAAGACGAAGATGGGCAGGGGACGTGAAGAATGGAGGCAAGACAGGTTTCTGATCAAGCCTCGTTTATTGGGGCAAAACTCAGGGTATATAAACCCAGTGG